>PVKM010024982.1:0-20202 GCA_004027735.1 Carollia perspicillata
ACTCTGTTCCACACCTGACAGCTTGAGGCAACCGAGAAAATGTCCAGAAAAGAGCGAGCCTTCTCCATTCACATGGGTAGCTGGGCTTTCCCCGTTCATTTCCTGAGAGAAGCCTTTCTGGGCTTCATCCCCATTTTACAGCTAATACAACCGAGGTGGAGAGAGGCAAAGTAGCCCACCTCCAAATTATGCAGGGAGGCCGGGTAGAACTCAAACGCAGGGCTGCATGTTTTCAACCTTGCTCCATAAATGTAACCCCTGGTTCCCACCTTTGGTTTTTCCTGGTCTAGGGCAGAGGGCAGGAGACTGGCAGATTGTTAACTATTAACCACTTCCCAGGCTCCTTCACCACCCAAAACTGTACAAGAAAATCCATAAGAAACACCACGAGTGGACAGCTCCCATAGGCGTGATCTCCCTCTACGCCCACCCGATCGAGCACGTGGTGAGTAGAGCTCTGCTCTCCCTGGAGGCAGAGGGCACAGGCCCAGCCCCTTTCCTGAGCTGGTCGGCAGAGAACCAGCCCACTCGGGCCGCCTTCTTCTCACCACTGAACAGCTATTGGACTGAGCCTATGCCAGGCCATCATAGACGCCCAATATGTTATCTCACTTAATCTTCCCGAGAACACCTTTACTCCTCGTTTTGCTGATGAGGAAGCTGAGGCTCAAACCATTAATAACTTGTCCCAAGTTACAGAGGTGAACTATTCCAGCAAATCTGGGTCCTGAAACTTTCGGCTTCATCAGACTTGATTCAAGAAGTCTTCCTGGTACCACCCCAGGGAAGAGGGGACCCACCGCTGGGTCCCCTCCACCTCCCTGGGGCCCACCTTCCAACGGCCCTCTCCTTCAGGTCTCGAACATGCTGCCGGCGGTGGCGGGCCCCCTAGTAATGGGTTCCCACTTATCCTCCATCGTTGTGTGGTCTTCCTTGGCCCTGGTCATCACCACCATCTCCCACTGTGGCTACCACCTGCCCTTCCTGCCTTCGCCTGAATTCCATGACTACCACCATCTCAAGTAAGGCCCCTTTCCACCGTGGGCCCTGGGCAGTAACCTCCACCGTACTCCTGGAGCTTCCGTTAGCAGACCCTGGTGTCTGTTTCAGTGTGGGTGCTAGTGCAGGGGGAGGTCTGGAGGTGGGGCGACAATGGCCACGCTGGATCCCAGGACACCTTGCTGTTTTCCTTCTTTCTCACACTGGATCTTTCTGCAGCTGGGTTTTTATCCTTTATTTAGGTCCTGGACCCTCTGAGTATCCAATGTAAGCTATGGGTATTGTCAGAAAAACGTATACATAAAAATCCACCCTGGCCAGTGTGGCTGGTTTGGTTGGAGCATTGTCCCTTAGACCAAAAGTTTGCAGGTTCAATTCCCGGTCAGGGCACACACCCAGGTTGTGGGTTCAATCCCCAGTCAGGGCACATACAAGAAGGCAACTGATAGACGTTTCTCTTTCACGTTGATGCCTTCTCTCTCTCTCCCCACCCTTCCTCTCTAACGCCACGAAAAAATGTCCTCAGGTGAGGATTAAAAAAACAAAACAAAACCCTGCGTGCCCTTCAAAGGGACTTGTGCACTGAGAGCCTCCAGGCTTTCTTAAGTGTCTGTGAACCTCCTGTACCAGAAGCACCTGAGACGGGCTTCACAAACACTGGGTCCTGGGGTTCCCTCTAAATATGCTAAATCCAAGTGTCTGGGGGTCGGGGAAGGAGCAGAGCCCAGAAACCTGCATTTAATAGGTATTGCAGGGGATTCTGATTCAAGTAGTCCCTGAACCTACCGGAACAAACCAAGTCCTGCCACAGGCTCTGACTTCGGAGGGAGATGGCAGATTTTCAGTCTGGAGGTGCCCTGGGAGTGTGCGCAGCATCTCCCTTGGTTATTCTGATGCAGGTGGTTGGCCAGGTGGCCGGCAGGAGGGCCTTGACATGGGAGGGAGGCCGGCGCAAACGGACTGCGGAGATTAGCACGTGGGCCTCCAGCACCCCCCTCTCTCCCCCAGGTTCAACCAGTGCTACGGGGTGCTGGGCGTGCTGGACCACCTCCACGGGACTGACACCCTGTTTAAGCAGACCAAAGCCTACGAGAGACACATCCTCCTGCTGGGCTTCACTCCACTCTCTGAGAGCATCCCCGACTCGCCAAAGACGGAGTGAGAGGGCCTGGGGGCCGTCTTGGCCATCCCCTCTGCAGACTACCACGGTGGCCTGAGGCCTCCACATCACACCTAAGGACTTCCTCCTTCAGCCACGAGGCAGGGGGAGGGGCGGTTTCCAGGAAACGTAGGCGAAGGCTCTCCCGACTGCCCTGGTTATCCCTCACGGGGGCCCAAAGTTCACTTAAGAGGGACCCCTGCTTGGGTAGGCAAGATGGAGAATGACAACAGTAGCAGCCACATTGGAGGCAATGTGGCTCCAGAGAGCCCCTTCTGCTACCAGGGTGTGGGGGAACCAGGACATAGCGCTTCACCCCTTTCCTGTCCCCAGAACTTCTCTCATACCCAGCTCCGGCCAGGGCCACAACACCCTGGCTGCAGTTACGGCAGTCGAGACCCCATCACCCATCCCACACACACTGAGTCAGTGACAAAGCTCCCACGTTAGCTCGGACCCATGGCCAACAAACACCATCCGTCTCGTCTCGGGAAAGGGGAATACCAATTGTGGAAGCTCCTCCCCAGATTACAAGGGGGACACCAGAGACACGCGGCCCAAACGCCAATGCTTTCAGCCGCCCCTGGGAACCAAAGCCAAGTCCTGCACGCCTGCTAGGTTGGGGGCCCTTAAATCTACCGAAGGAAGGGTCCAAGTTGCTGACCTTTGGGGTCACTTAACTGAAGCCCCTAATGAAGCTCAGAAGCAGGGCCCAAGGTTAGAACCCTCTTCCTCCAATGCAAAGGCAAGAAAAACACGGCTGAACAAAGGGCAAAATCCTCATCTGTCCCTGTAGATTCAATACCATTTATTCAGGATTTTAGCAGGGGGGACTTTCAAACGAAATCTTACCAGAAACCTTATCTAAAAACCACAGCAGCTCGAGCTGAAGCAGTCCCCTCGCTCACTTTTCATCGGCAGCCACTGACATCGCTGGGGACCCTGTGGCTCCCAAGAACCACCCGAAGACCACTCCAAAGGCCACCATGGTTGGTCACTGAATTCTTATACATACGTGGGTCTATTCCTGAACTTGCGGTTCTAGAACGCCCAGGTAACCACCCCCTATAGCTCTGTGCGATACTTCACACCTGATACGGCCGTCTCCAGGCAGAGCCATCAAAAAGGACCCATCAGTCCTAGGACCCCAGAGAACCTGCCCAGTAGGCCAACTGGGTGCTTACCAGGCAGTGCTCCCTGCTCTTGCCCAGCCCCGCCCATGCCCAGCACTGGTGCACCGGTCCCTCCCTAGGACAATCTACCTGTACCCTTAGCTTGGAGTACAACTCCAGTGCATGGATGCTCTAACCTATCACAGGCGCCGGCCTGCACCCATAACTGTTCCTACGTTTAACCCATCTTCAGTATACTTAACAAGGATAGGAAATGAGGAACATTTTTGTCCTCTTCAAGGTCTTGAGAGTTTTAAGTTACAGCAGGGTTCCTAGGGGGACAAGAGGCTGTCCTCTCCCCACCTGGGGCAAGCAAGTGGCTGGGCCCTACCCCCTTCTGCGTGGATAAGAATAGCCCTTGAGGCTGGTAAATAAGGCTCAAGAGAAGGTTGAGGGGGCAGAAAACGTGGATGTGACAGGAGGAAGCACGGAAAATAAACTGGCTGCCTTTCACTCCATTCGCTACTTCCGTTTTTTCTCCCACATTCGGCCCAACACTCACAGTCCCGTGGCTTCTGGAAGCTCCAGTGGCGCAGGCACAACCAAGGCCATCAGCGGCCTTTCTCAAGGTTCCCACCAGGTCGTGGAAGCCACGGAAGGTGTTCACATACCTGCCCACCTACAGATGGTGGAATTCTCGGGAGAACCATTTCTGATGGGATGCGCCAGTGGCAGGCACGGGATCCAAACGGTTGTCAGGTGAGTGAGTCAGCGTGGCCACCCCTGGTTTTTAGTTTTGTAGTTACACATCTAGGCCAGACTGGCATTCGCAATGTTACTACCGCCAGCGCCTGACCTCACGGGTTGGGGAAAAGCCAACAGCCCCGAGGCCAGGCACACTGGGGGCACGAGAGGGCGTTCCTCCCTAGCATCCCTCCTCAGGGCTCCGTGGCTGACCCGGGCTCCCTACGGCCAGCGTTGAGCCTTACGCCCCAGCAGTGGAGTCTGTCCAGTGAGGGGCGATGCCAGCCCTCCTGTGAGAAGTCGAAGCAGCCTCCATCTTCCTGGCCATCTCTTCCCATGGTGCCGGTGCAGGAGACCCTGGAATGTGAGCTGGTAGAATGGGGTCTCTTTCTGTGGCTTTGGCCGTAGCTCCCACATCTGCCGTAAGACGCAAGGTGAACACAAATTCAAGACTGGCAGCGCTCTCGACCGCTGAGGAGTCTGCCTGAGTGCACGAGCAGCTTTCGAGGCTGAGGGGCCCTGCCGTGGGCACAGCTCTGAAAAGCCTTCATGTGCAGGCCAGGATTCTCCCCCACACCCAACAGCTGCACCCCAGGGAGGAAACCAGCCAGTACCGTGCCTTTTCAAGTTTTTATTTTTATACATTTTTTTTGTATTAAAAAGAAAAGCATAATTACCACAAATTACAAAGGACTAAAGCAGACTAGAATAATGAATGAATCACTTCAGCCTGGAACGCAGATACTCTCAATAATATTAATGTTATAATACAAGCTCATTCAAGTATTTTACATTTTTTTGTCCTTTTAAATGTGACATCCAAGCACATGGTAAAGATAACGTACTATGAGCGTAAGGTGGAACCTTCTCCGCAAAGCCAGATGACAAGTTTTCCTCTCCAGTGAGAAATGGGCCGTTAAGTTCCAATCTTCTCTGCCACCAACATGGCTGAAGAGAGGGTGGGGTGGGGGCAAACGCAGGGACCCACCGCACAGGAGATAGCTGGGGACCCCACTCAGGAGGGTGCCCGATAAAATCCAGACCGCTTCACCCAGGCTTTTGGCAAAACCCCACCCCGACCCCGCTCGGCTGGGTCTTCTCTCCTGCCCCGCCTCCCCACTTTGAGGACCTTCTCAGAGCTTCCTTCTTCTAAAACCAATCACCAGGAAAGGTGGGGGGGAAAGAGCTACAAATGAACGAAACAGAACATCGGCAACTTTGACGTGGGGGCTCAGCGCCTTGATCTGAGCCCCAGGGGTCCAGGCTGGGGCAGACCCAGTGGCGCCTCTCTGCTGGTGGCGCAGCTGCTCCCAGGTGCAGGAGAGGATGACAGAGACCTGTCCCTTCTCAGGGCTGCCACACACAGGCTTTCTGGTGCTGGATGCCCAAAGGCTGTGCTGGTGTGGCCCAGCCCTGGGAGGGAACAGGATGAGGAGGGTTTGGGCGAGCTGTTGCTTTGTGTCTCAGATCTTGGATCCCCAGGAGAGGATGGTGGGTGTGAAGTGGCAAGCCCCAATGGCCCTCGCCACTCCTGGCATGCTTGTCACAGATACATCGGTCCTAAATTCAAGTGTCTTCAGAAAGTGAAGATGTAAACTACTCTTTGCAACATCAACTCCTAACATGTTACCAAAAAAAAGGAAAAAACAAAAACAAAACAAAAAATCCTTTCTCCCCATCCTCAGCCTGTGTTGAGATGAAGTCCTCACCTCCTCAACTCGAAAGGGCTTTTTCTCTTTCTGGGGAGGGTCAGGGAGAAGATGGCAGCGTCCTGGCCTGGGAATCAACTCTATCAGAACCACCTCTGCCCACACTCCCAAGGCTTCCTGGTGCCCCCAAACCCAGCAGAGGACAGACACTGAGGTTTCTGTGGTGCTGGATACAGTACAGGGCTGAGCGACCTGAAGGAAAGGGGGAATAAAGCAAAAGGAGGCGGGGGTGCAGGAGTCCAGTGTCTGGTACAATGTGGGGCAGACACCAGACTGGGCAGGGAAAGGCCTCAGATCCCACTGTCACAGCGGAGACCAGACACTCATCCTTGGCTTTTGAGAAAACTGTCCCTCAAGAACTGAGATGGGCTTCCCAACATACTAACCACTGGGAGGGCAGAGATGGGAAGGGGGCAGGCCAAGAGCAATGGGGTGCCCAAGACAAAGGCAAGCCCTTGCCAGTCTGGGATACACTGTCTCCTACTCCCAACCTTTGGGCCCAGCAGAGGGAGCAGTTGAAAAAGAGGGCGAAGAAAGAGTCACCGACTGAGCAACACCACCAGGGACTTCTCCGTGCTGCCTGGTCCCCACGGGAGGTGAACGTGCCGTCACGCACGCACCTAACACACAGCCCAGTCTGTGTGGGCCAGTCCTTCGTCACTCTCCCCAGCTTCAAATGCCGGCAGACTCCACCTGTCCCACTGTCATTCACACAGCCCAATCCGTGGCCGGAGAAGTCAGGTATACTCTATGTCCACATATACCTTCCTGCCGTGGGGCTTCTCCAGCTGGCAGGGTTCTCCCCAGCCCCCAGCTCCTCCTCACCTCCTCAGTCCTCGTTGCCAGGCAGGATCAAGTGGAGGGTGGGCAGAGGTGGCTTGCAGAGGGGATGCAAGATGGGGAGACCACACCAGACCCATAGGAGAATGGCATTTTTCTCCACCTTTTATGAGACAAAGCCTCCTTGAGGTCTCAAAGATCTTTCCGGGCAACACAAAAAAACACTTCCAAGCCTCGGCCTGCCAGGTGTTCATCTCTCCCTGAGATGGGGAGAGGGTCAAGTTGAGGACACGTGTGTCCCAGCTCCAGGCCAATGCTCTTCTTTAACAGTCTGAAGCAAACTTGGCCGTGGGGTAGGATGAAGAGTGTCACAGCAGGACAGGGCCTGGCATGAGGCAACAGCAAGCAGAGTGAGGACACGATGGTGGCAGCAGTGTAGACACAGGACGTCAGCTTTGAACAATGCAACAGCAGGGATGCTTGGGGTGCGGCTCTCACCCGAGCCACCCCCAACTCTCTTGCCTCCAAGGCTGGAGGCACTGTACATGCAAGTCGGTCCAGAGAAAGACCCCAGCCGATCCAGCCCAGGCACATCCAGAGAGGTGGGAGCTTGAGGCGACTCCGCTGAGGAAAACAGGCATTTGGGTATTTCAGATTCCCGCTCCACAATAAGGCAACTTTTAAAAGAAATATTATTTCCAAGAACAAAACAAAATAAAACAAAAAGAATTCCAAGGGTAGGAAATAAACATCACTTTCCGTGGATTAGGTGGGGGTTTTTTGATTTTTTTTTTTTTGGTCTTTTAAGGTCGGTTTTGTCCTTTTTTTTTTTTTTCCTTCTTCCCCAAGGATGGAAAGGTCAGAGAAAAATAAAATAAATCATCTTTCAATAGTCTTTTCGGGTATGAGCAGCGTCTCTCTGGGCTGGGGAGTATGGGGCATGGGGAGAGAGAAGTGGGGGGAGGCTGAGACTCCCCCACCACCTCCACTTCTAGATCCTTTGGTTTCCTTCTCCCGGAAGATGGCAGAAGGGCATGGTGGGGACAGCAGGTAGAGAACATGGCGATGGAAAGCCCCAGGTGATGAGGGGCCAGTGCTCGTGGGGCCCGGGGGCGCTGCCAGAGCCTTCCACGGGACGGGGCCGGGCAATGGTGCCCACAGGGCCTTCGTGTGGGCTGCATAGTTGGCTTGAGAGGGAGCAGGAGGCCGTGGGGCAGGGACCAGGGCTGTGGCCTATCAGCCGTGGGCAGGGCTAGAGTGATTTTGGTAATCCAAATGAACTATCAATAATTTAAAACTTGATATATATATGTATATATATATGTATATATATATATAAAATCTCCCCCCTGTCCCTCCCCCCTTAGAAGAAGCTAGGATGTGAAGAAGAGGCATGAAGAGAGGAGGGGGAAGGGGACATGTGGAGGCTCCTGCCCAGGGGTACCTCTGATAGCCCAAATGGTGTACACATTGCTACTCAGCACGAAGGCCCGTCCTAATGAATCTAGGCCTGTTCCTTCTCTGTCCCCTCTCCTGGGACTGGGCACCCCCATGGAGTCTTGCCCACTCCCATCCCCCCACAAACTCCCCCAGGGCTACAGGTCTTTTCACTTTCCCAAAGTCTGTGTGTCTGAGTGCTGGCTTGTCCATTTGGCATCTTCCCGGATGGGCTGGCCGGTGGGTGGTGTCAGGGGTTGGCTGACCGCGGTGGCGGGCCTGCTGGAAGACTGGGAGGGGCACCGCTTCCTGCCCTCACCGCCGCCACCTGCTGCTGCCACTGGGTGTCGCTTGTGGTTGCCCTCTTCACCCATGGGGGGCTGTGACAGAGGAGGGAACCACAGGTGATTAGGGGGCACTACCCACACCTGTCCTCCCCCCTTTGGCAGGGCTGTCTGAGGAAACTCCCATTTCCCATCTGAAAATGTTATGTAGATAATGAATAGGCTTAACCCTAAGAACACATTACGAGTTCCACTGCGCACGTCCCCACACCAGGACCTCACGCTTTGCTACTTTACGCACTTGCTCGTGGGGTGCATACCACCCTTGGATGCAGACCCTGCTCGTCGATACTGCAGATGAGGAAACTACAGCACAGAAAAGCAACGTGCCCAGGGGCCCCACGGCTGGTAGCTGGTGAAAACGAAACGCGGACTGGGCCCAGGCACTGCTGAAGCCCGGGCTTTCACCCCCAGGAGTTTCTGTTCCTGTTCCAGGAAGAGACCGCTGCTCAAGAACACTATGAGGAATGCGGCATGAAACAGGCTGAGACAGCTCAGCTCACAAGGCCCAAAGGCTCCTGAGACTGCCTCGTCCCCTCAAAGCCCTAAACAGGACACTGATGGAGAAGTCGGACCGTGATCGATCCAGTCAGGCTGCGCCACTGCTGAAGGTCTTGCAACTTTGAAGAGATCTCCCTCCCTTTCTGGGTGCCGAAGCCGAGCCCACTCTGCCCCGCCCTGATTGGTCCTCCCAGTCCAAAAGTTCTTGGCACATGCCCCCCTCCAGCCCTCAGGGGAGAGAGTGCTGACGGAGGGACAAAAACCTGCTCATCTTTATCCTGGGAGCCCTGGGCAGTGCGGCCATCATCACACTGGGAGGCCGTGGGCTTACCTGGCGGTCAGGGGGTGACAACCAGAAACCTTCCTACTTCGCCTCTTTATAAAGGTTAAAGGAGGACAATGCAAAATCTCTAGCACATAGTAAACATTCAATCAATGGAAACTTTTAAAATACAATGTAAACTACTATTGCTGTTTACTTTTATTTGCCTTTTTTCTAAAAGGTTTCAAGGGAATAGTGGCATATCCCTACTACATTATAAATTCTTTGAAGGAAGAAGTCTTTCACTCATCACTGGAGTCCCTGAAGACTCCACACAGAGATGCATTCCAATTATTCCAACTACCCTTTTCCTTGAAAAACCCAGTAGCAATAACACCAATCCACCACTGGATGGCACTATTGAGTTACTACTCCAAAAAGACAGCAGAGGAGGGTGGAGGTGGAGAAAAAACTGAACATAATTTATAAGCTTCTGGAGTTAGAACTGGCCTCTTCCAGTAAGACCAAAGACATTTCACCTTGGGTACCCACCCAGACCAACTAGGGCACAGCAGCAAGGCGGGCTGTGAGATAAGAGGGAAAGAGCATGGTGACAGTTCGGCCACTTCTACCACGGGCAGGCGAGGGAGGAGCAACCACATAACCCCTCCAATTAGCCTCACTGTCCACTTCTTGCGCTCCATTTCACAGAGGCAGAAACTAGACCCAAACCGGGATGGGCGGTGTCCCTGGGCTAGTGGTGCAGCTGGGGCCAAAACCCAGGTTTCCTGATCTCGGGTCCAGTTTTCTTTCCAGGACAACCAGGGCGAGAAAGAGACTTTTACTCACATCCACTCGGAAGTCTTCAAGACGTCGGAATTTGCCGAGGTATTCTTGAAGCTTGGGGTCAATGTCCAAATTTTTGGCTTTGGAATATTTCAAGAAGGCCCAGAATTTCTCCAGCCCATAGAGTTGCCCTGCAGAGAAAGAGGAAAGAGAGGTAGGGAGCGCTGGGCTGGTGAGGAGAAGCCGAGACCGAGGGAGCGAGGTGCGAGGTGCCCAGGCAGAGCCTGGTCAGGCTGAGGAGGGAGAGGGACAAGGCTCGATGGCCAGGGCTCACAGAGCGCCCGCCCCTGCCTTCTCACCGGCTTCATAGTCCTTCACCGTTTCCTCCTGGAAGTCCTTGAATATGTCCAGCCGGAACTTCTTTTCTAGGCCGTAACTGTAGTATCTAAAAAGGCACTCCAAACCATATCTGCAGAACACAAAGCAGTGAAACCAGGACTCAGTTCCTTCACCTTAAACCGTGGGAACGAACCCACAGGACAGATGAACCGCAAGAGTCTTAGGCCAGTGGGTTATCGGGGAAATGGCAAATTCTGTAGGACAGCCAACATTCGCTGCTAGTCTGGGCGGCTCCAACGTTAGTGTGTGCAGCCTGCCAGGGGCCGGCAAACTCTGCCCGGGTGAACAGCAGCCCCACACACCATTTGTGTGCCCCAGTTCACTCGTGAACTGGCGCTGGCTGCTCTCTGCTGCAAGAGCAGAACTGAGTGGCTGCAGCTGCAATCACAAAGCAGAAAATATTCACTGTCTGTGCCTCTACAGAAAAAGCTTGCCAGTCCCTGGGATAAGCTCTCCGGAAAGCCATCGGACCGTGCCAGTTACTAGGTCTGTTCATGTCTATGACTCAGAAATATCACTTCCAGGAACACCTCAGGGAAATGGCCAAAAATGCAGATTTAGGTTTTACAGATGTGCCAAAACTGTTCATAGAAGAATTATTACACAAAATCTAAATGTCTAAGAATAGATAAGTGATGAAGCAAAACATGGTAAATCTCTTCAATGGAATTAATAAGCCATTAAAAATTACGATGTAAATATTCACTGATGATACTGACAAACGCTTTGAGATATTATCAAGGTAGAAAAGACATGTTTCAAAGCATCATGTGTAGAATTAACCCATTTTTGTAAACGGGTAAACTTTATATCTGTATATGCACACACAGTCGATAAGGGCATATATTTAAATACATTAACACTGGTTATCTTTGGGAGTTGGTACTTTTTAAGTGATCTTATTTGTATTTTCTAAGTTTTCAGGCAAAAACACATAACTTCTGTAAAAAGCCCCCGAAAGCCAACTATTGTAACAACATAGAGGAATGCTGATGCTTACAAATGGTAAGCATCAAATAAGACACAAAATGCGTCTCATTCACAGGACCACCCAAAAAACTGTGACATACGGGAGAGCTTTACTATGGGCTGTCGTTGGACTGCAGCTTCCTGAGCACTTCTGTTCTTTTTAAATTGCTTAGAGAACAAATTTTACTTCAGCAAAAAAGAAAAATCTTTTGAGACGTTTTTTAATCAGTCAAATATTGACAACAACCTAGACCCATCAATCAGTTGCCTCCCACGTGTGCCTTGACCAGGGATGGAACCTGCAAACTTTTGGTGCACGGACGACGCTCCAATCAACTGAGGCCCCCAGCCCGAGCTGGCAAGACCTTTCGAATATACCATTAAGAAGAAGCAAAAGCACACATAATAGAGGCCGTCTTTTGTGTAAACAAAAGGAGTAGGGGGTAGGGAGACTACAGAGGTATATATCTGTGCTTACATGGGCAAAATATGTTCAGAAAGGACCCACAGGGTTCTAACCATACTGGCTAACTCTGGGGAAATGAACTGGACGGCAGGAGAAAGGGGTGAAGAGACTTTTCACTATGTAATCTTTAAACTCCTTGAATCTTGAACCATGTGAATATATTGCTCACTCAAAAACAATCCATTTTAAATAAAGTACTTACACAAGCCATTTCCAGTTACAGCTCTGGAAGCAGATCCATCAGGGACCCCTAATCGCCTGCCAAGCACCAGCTAGAGCCCCTCCCCTCCAACCCACTCACCTGTAGCCTTCTTTGGCATCCTCCAGAGCCAGCTGCTTGAACTCCTCATACATCTTTTTGTTGAAGTGATCTCGGAGGAAGAAGGACCAAAATCGGAAGAGAGTATTCATCTCCTGAGACTGGCCAATGCCCAAGCGTTTCCGCTCTGATGGGGAAGAAAGAGGGAAAGACACGTCAGGACCAGACTGCCAGGGCTTCCCAGGATAAACGGATCCTAGAGCTCAGGGACCGCGGTCCTTTCTCTCGCCCCTTCCAGTTCCCACGTTCATCGCCTGCCCCAACCCAGTGTTCCAGGAGATCTATCGAGCACTAACTACTCTGGGTCAGGCCCTGCTGCTGGACTCTGGGCCTGTGCCTCCCCAGAGGCAGGTGGCATGAGCTTCTGAACCAGGTCATCTGGGTCGAGCTCTTCACCTCAAGCATATTGTGCTCAAGTGTAGTCAGAACAAAGAAAAGCATCGACAACAAATAGTTGGTACATTCCAATAAGTTATGTTCTTCATTATTCATTACCAATAATTACTTTAGGAGTCCTACAATATTAACAAACACAAAGAGGAAACCTTAAAAACCAGTACACAACATCGAAACACAAGACACTAAAAAAAATAGCCAATAAAGTTGATTTAAAAAAACTTAAAATCTTTGTGCTTTGAGGGACACTACTAACAAAGAAAAGACAACCCACAGAATGGGAAAATTTTTTTGCAAATCATGTATCTGGTAAGAAACTTGTATCTAGACTACATAAAGAACTCTTGTAAGTTACTAATAAAGACAAATAATCCAATTAAAAAAATAAGCAAAGGATCTGAATAGACCTTTTTCCAAAGAAGATACACATATGGCCAACACGGGAAAATGCTCAACATTATTAGCTATCAGGAAAGCACAAACCGAAGACCTTGAGGTATTACTTCACACCTACTAGGATGGCTACAGTAAAGACAGACTAGGGGGATGGGAAGAAATTGCTGCCAGTTTAAAAATATTTTTTTATTGGCCCTGGTTGGGGTGGGGTGCAAACCACCAGCCTGCAAACCAAAGGGTCGTTGGTTTGATTCTCACTCAGTTAGGGCACATGCCTGGGTTGCATGCCAGGTCCCCAGTAGTGGGCATGGGAGGCAACTACACACTGGTGTTTCTCTCTCTTTCTTCCTCCCTTCCCCCCTCTAAAAATAAGTAAATATTTAAAAATATATACGTTTTATTGATTTTTAGAGAAAGAGGAAAAAAGAGGCAAAAAGCAGATATTCACTACTCCACTTCTTTATGCATTCGCTGGTTGATTCTTGAATGTGCCCTGATTGGGGACTGAACCTGCAACCCTGGTGGATCGGGTCCATGCTTTAACCAACTGAGCTACCTAGCCAGGGCTGGTGCTGCTACTTCTAAACACAACAATCTCGCTGTTCCCTAAAAGGTTAATAGTAGAGCTACCACATGCCCCAACCACTCCACTCTTCCACCAAAGATAAATGGAAACATGTCCACTCAGAAACTTGCATAGGAATCTTCATAGCAACATTGTTCATGATAGACAAAAAGTGGAAACTCAAATGCCCATCAATTATGGATAAACAAAATGTAGTACATATCCATAAAATGGAATGCTATTCGGCAATGAAATTAATGAAGTACCAATATATGCTACACCATAGATGAACCTTGAAAATATGCTAAGAGAGAAAAGCCAAATCGCAAAGGACCGCATATGATTTCATTAATACGAAAAGTCTAGAAAAAGCAAATCTACAGAGAAAGAGAGCAGACTGGTGTTCGTATAAGCCTGGGAGGAGTTGGGGGCAAGGGAGAGTGTTAAAGAATGAATGATAAGGGGCGTAGGGCCTCTTTTCTGTAGCAATGAAAATGCTCTAAATTGTTTCTGGTGATTACATTGTGCAGTTTCAACATTTTATTTATTTAATTAATTTATTTTTAGAGAGGAGAAGGGAGGGAGAGAAACATCAATGTGTGGTTGCCTCTTGCGCCCCCTACCGGGGACTGGCTTGCAACCCAGGCATGTGCCCTGACTGGGAATTGAACCAGCAACCTTTGGTTCGCAGGCTGGTGCTCCACACCATTGGCACATTATACAGTTTAAATGGGTAAACTGCATGGTATGGAAGTAGTATCTCGATAAAGCTGTTACGACACACACACACACACATCCGTGCAGAGGAAGAGGAAAGTAAGACGAAGAACCAAGCATTTAGCAGCCATGCTTTGCTGAATGAAAGGGGGTCGGGTGAGGCAATAACTGCGAGTGGTGTTAAGACTGGTGTTGAGCACTTTACAGCCAGCCTGGCAGAAACCTACAGTTAAAAGGCATTGCATCTGTGATAAAAGGAAACACGTGAGAGCACCTAGAGAGGATCTTCCTTAGACTATCGTCTAGGGCAGGGGTCAGCAAGCTTTCTCCTGTGAAGGGCCAAAGAGCAGATATTTTAGGCACTGCAAGCCACATACGGGTTCCCTCCACAACCCCTTCAAAATGGAAAAACTGCCGTCAGCTCAAGGGCTACACAGAAACAGACCGCTGGCCGGCCCTGGCCCTCACCGCGGCCGGGCACCCTGCCCTAGAGAACGTGTGCTGCCCCGTGCACACCGGTTACGACGGACGGCAGACCACACCACAGTGGACAGCAGCGGACTGCAGTCTGGCCAGAAAGAGGGAAACTTGAGTCTTAAAAATTCCTCACCTGAAGACAGTTTTTCACTGATTTTAGAGAGGAAGGGGGAGACAGAAGCATCTACTGACTGTCTCCTGTATATGCCTGTGCCAGGAACCAAACTCGCAACTCTTTGGTTATGAGATGATGCTCCAAGCAACTGAAGCACACCAACCAGGACCAACTCTTGATACATATCTTTTAATTTTAGTTTTAATTTCAGAGCGAGAGGAAGGGAGGAGTAAGAGGGAGACAAACATTGATGTAAGTGAGAAATATCCACCAGTTGTCTCCCGTGCACACCCCAACTGGGGACTGAACCTGCAACCCAGGCACATGCTCCCACATTGGGAATCGAGAGACCTTTCGGTTTGCAGGATGATGCCTTGCAAAACGGACCCACAGGGCCGGGCTTGGGGTGTGTGTGTGTGTGTAAATATCAACAGAAGATCAAAGAACAGGCATGTTCTGAGCACCAGAACTTCTGGCCTCCTGTATTCCAAAACTACCTGGCCCTGAGTCTAACTTCTTTTCTTCTTGCTATAACATCACACCACTTGTTCTGGGGTCAGAGAAAAGCCACCTACTCCATCAGCACTGACACTCTACACCCAAGTAGTAGCCCCAGAGTCTAGGCCCGGCCCCTTCCCCCTGTGCTTCTTACCGTTAAGGCAGCGCCTACGATACTTGTGGTAGACGTGTTGTGTGAAGCCATTTTCCTTGAGCAGCTCATGGGAAGGATGCTGGAACTTGGGCAGCGACTGAGGGGTGCAACCATAGCTGCCAACCATAGGTGTCCCTTCTGAAGGGCTGGAGCTACAGAGGCCACGAAAGAGACAGTATCACCAGGGGCCCTCTAGTCTCCTCCATCAGCCAGGGTCCAGCCCCTTACAGGACAACAATCAAGGAGGCCCAGGTACTGTGCTAGGCCTCTGACTTATACCCATGGGTCTGACTTGCTCTTTGCATCAAACTTCAGAGAGCTTTACAAAGGGGTCACTGAGGCTGACAGAAATCGGAAGACTCGTCTCAAGTCATGCAGCTGTTTAAACAACACGATTTGCAGACAATGCCCAAACCTGAGCTCTTAACCACTGACTTATCTCGAGTCAACATTTACCTTTCCTGAATGAGCAAGTACAGGTTAATCCATCTACATTTTTCTTAAAATGCCTACTTTCGGTTTATACCACCTTTGTAGGAAATAGTACACTGGTCAGTAGCTCCCAAACCTTGCTCTGGAACAGGGAACACTGGGGCTAGTTCACTAAAAACGAAAAAAAAAAAAAAAAGGAGTCTGGGTCCTTCCCCCAGTAGGACCCAGGAACGGGTTTTTGTTCAGCCACCTGGCTGTCCTGAGGCAGGCAGTACATGTCCTCTTTTGAAACAGCCCTGAGAATACTCTGAGAATCCAGTCCGACACGGCTGTGACACCACTGCCTTAGAAAGAAGCCCCCTCTCTGGGCCTTGGATGCAGCTTTCTAGACTAGTTCCGTTTCTCTGGATTCAGATGAAGGTCCCCTCGGTCTCACGGCGCTCCTCCCCGCCCCAGAGCCAGCCGGTGTCCCTCCCCGCAGCCCCGTACCTGATGGAAGCTGTCCGGGGCCTGTGCTCTCTGGAGTCCATCACCCACCCCACGTGACTCTCCAAGGGTGGGTTGGAGCTGTGTCTTGTCTTCCTTTTCCGAGGCATCTGCAAGGGTCGGCCCAGGACTCATTATTATACTCACACAACCGTGAGGAGCGTCAGGCATTCCGTAGCAGATCCCTCACGTGTGTGTCCTCGCACGATCTACAACCACTGTCCTATCTGCTCCCCCACAACGTCCACATCTGGGAGCTGATGTGCGCACTTCATCAAGGAAGGGGCCAAAGCTCGGCAGTGAGGTGACTTGCCCAAGAGACCAAACCTGGTCCTTGGGTCTCACCGCGGCTCCGTGGGGCTACCACTCCCACACCCAGGCGGGCCCACCAGCCTGAGAACACGGCAGGTGGGGGACCTGGCACTCTCTTGGTTTAGACCAGGCAAGGGAAAGAAGAGATGCACTGGGATGCAGTGAAGTGGGCCCAAGACCCCCAGCAGCCCAGGAGGGCCTCACCTTGGCATCTAGTGTCCGTCCTTCCTTCACCACTGGGTAAAACCGTGAAGTCTGGCTTGAGTCTTTGAGCTGCGGCGTCCGGGGAGTGCGAGGGGTCCTGGCATTGCGGTAGTTTGGCGACTCTGGGACAGTGGTTGGTAGAGAGCGGGCGATAGCAGAGGGCTCAGGAGCACCAAACAACTTGTTGGCCAGGGCGTCGGTGGGAACTGCAAAGGCAGAGTGGGGTCAGTAAGCAGGGGCAGGCCCATGACTGACCTATCCTTGGAAGGCCTCCCCGTCAGAGGGCTCCAGACCCTTCGACCCAGGCCAATGTCCCCAGTGTCACCCTTCACCTTGCTGGAATCGGGGTGGCCCTGGAGGGACCTCCTGGTTGGGGTCCACAGGTGGCTCAGGGGTCAGTGTGTCGAACTGCTCCCGGCTGATCATGTTGACTTTCTTGAAGTTCTCGACTTCTTGCTACAGCGAACACAAGGTGGGCGGGGAAAGATGTTAGTAAGAGGACTGCCCTAGCCTGTTTAGGAATCAAGACCTGCAGGAAGCCGGAGAGGGCAGCTCCCACGTCCACATACGTGGAATTCTGGTCCCCGGGCTCTCAGCTGCTCCATCATCACTCCCCAGCCTCAGTTACCTGGGCACAGGTGTGTTAACCTACGAGGGCAAGAACTAGCCCAGCCCTCTCTGCAACCAGATAGATCAGGACTCCAGCTCCCTAGCAGCTCAGTGTAGACTCCTCCCAAACTTCTTTCGGCTACTCTCTTCACCCCCACCAAACGCACTGCTACTTACTACACAGGCACCCCCAAGCCCTCCCACCCCACACACATCCACCCTATAGAAATCTACAACAGAGGTTTTGACTGTTTCCAAACAGCAATGGTTTTTGAAAGACCTATCTTTTCTCCATTTTCCAAACACAAAGGAAGCTCCTAAAAGGCTTTTGAACTTTTACATATACCTAAATACTTAAGAATAGAAATGACAATCTAACCCCGTCTGTGTGCCCGAGGTCACGCAGCTCATTAGTCTTCTTCCCTGTTTGTTAGAAGCACCCAAGGCCCCACCCTCACAGCTGTGTCCAAACCTTACCTTGATCTGGGAGTACTCAGGCTCAAATTTTGCAGTCCACAGGTCCTGCTCATAGTAGAAGAGCCCATCGTTAATGACCTTGGCCAGCTCAGCACTCATCTTGGCACGGGAGGTGTGGTTGCCTGTGCGGTCGCCCCCCGGGTGCCGGCGCATGTAAGGTGGAGTCTGAGTGACAATGAGGATCTTATTGACATCCCGGTCGTCGATCTCATAGTCAGAGTCTTCATCAGACCAGGCGGTGAAGGTGTTCTTCCGTCCGTCCATCTGTTCCATCTCCTCGTCAAACAGGAAGTCCAGCTCCTCTTGCTCATCCTGATCCTTGGACATCAGCTGCTGAGAAGGCAGCTGCTGAGGCAGAGAGGTCTGGTGGAGGAACCTGGGCTCCTCTGACTTCTAAAGCAGGGGCAAACCAAGGGGAAAGAGAGTCACCAGGGTGTCCTAGACCAGGTTCTGTAGCTGGCCTACGATGGAGGTCTCAGCCCCTCAACACTGGATCATCACAACTGTGTCCTGATAATGCCAGTAAGTCACATGTGCCTTGGAGGCAGCTTCATGGGGAAAGGATGTCCCACAGGATTCCAGGTTTCTCTACACACAGCTCACATCACAGTCATTCGTAAGCAATGAGATGCCAAGTTCCCTGAAGGTAGATACTACGTTCTCACTCACCCTCATAGCCTACGCAGCACCTCACCTGGGAGTGGGCACGCAGCAGCTCAACAGGCTGAATCATCCATTTGTCATCTACCCAGCACCTCCCCCAAAACTCTGTGAGGCAAGGACCCCATCTGCCTTGCTCTTCTTCATATCCTCAGTACCTAGACTGGGACCTAGTGATAGATATTCAACTATTTAATGAATGAGCAAATACCCACTGGTACCAGGCCCTGCATGAAGAACCCTAAAAGCAGAATAATAAAGAGGACAAAATCCTTGAAGTTAAGGAGCTCACAGTTGAGTGGGAGAAGCCAACCACCAGCCAGCCAAGTGCAAGGTGGTACGGTAAAGACTATAAATAGGACTTGTGCAAGTACACAGGGAGAGGGGCACTTCACCAACAGGGGCAGGAATGAGCAGAGTCAGGGAAGGCTGCCTGCAAAAACTGATTACAGTGATACAATGGAAAAGGGGAGTGCAGAATTCAAAAGACCCAAAGTCATCCAAGGTCATCCTTGAGGCCTTCTCATAAGCCCTGGACCAAAGAGGGTGCAGGGAGGGGAAGGTGGATGGAGCAAGCCTGCTCCTGGAAAGGGGGACAGTGATTTCAGTCTGAGAGTGAAACCCTTCTCTAACAGCGAACTCAGTCTGTACTCTTCATCTATTGCTTTACCGTTTCTATAGCAGTCTAACCCTTCCTTCGTCTTCAAGACGGGGAAACTGAGGCCTTGAGATCTTAAACAAGTGTCCCAAAGTCACTGGCCACAAGAGACAGGAGACCTATGTTCTAGTCACAGACTCCAACTGCACATCCAGGCTGTGAATCTGCTTCCTCTCTCCCCTCTTCTGAGGGCCTGAGGGGCTTATTTAGGTACAATGAAAACAAATGCAAGGAAAAGGCACTTCAAATGCAGCCCCAGGGACTGAGATGGGGCAAAAAGAACAGCCAAGCATCAAGAAACCTGGAACACTGCTGCCAGAAGCTGCATGCTCTCCTCCCGTGAAAACCACCACTGACAGTGGAAACAGGCCACATCGACCTCCTGCAGTCACTGGTGACTGACGCTCACGCTACCACAATGAGCCATCGGCTTGCCCAACAGCCCATTGGAGCCAAGAGCTCTGTGACATCCCCTCTAAGCACTCCAGCCTGGGGCCCATAACCCATGGCAAACGACAGGCCTCACCCACCTTGAGTCGTGCTGGGGAGGGCCGAGGCCTCTTCTTCACTTCAATCCAGTTCTCAGAATCCAGGTCAGGCAGGCTGGCAGACAGGCCCTTGGGCAGTGTCTTTAGGTTGCTGACCTCCTCCGTTTTGGTTGGCACTGGGGTGACTGCCCGAGGAGAGCCAGGCGCCGACTCTGAAGGGTGGAAGAGTGAGGTCCTTATCCCTCCCGTTCCTCCTCCTGCCAGCCCTGCGAAGGCCTGCTGGCTGGAGGACAAAGGCAAGGGGAGGCACCTGTATGCCAGCAGGGTACCTACCTGTCTCCTTCTGGTAGTGCTGGCGGGGCACAAACTCAGGGCAGTTAAGAAGCTGGGAGAAATCGGTCTGGGAATAGTCCACTATTGGGGGACCAGGAAGAGGCCATTTCTCTGGCTCCTCCCTCCTGCGAACTTTCTCATCAACAATCTCCACCACCTTGCTGTCTTTTAGGGCCTGCAGGGGAGAAGGAGGGAGAGGTTAGAGGGAAGACTTAAACAGACTGAGATTTAGAAGTCGG
>PVKM010024983.1:6357-20285 GCA_004027735.1 Carollia perspicillata
CCTCCCTCGTGGGCACTTCAGAACCCAGGAGGCCCTCAGAGGTCACAGGTGAGAAAGCCAGTTCAGAGAGTAATTATCTGGATATCACAGAATAAAAACAGGAAGGCGGTCAGTCTAGAAAGGTGGTCTTCTGACCCCCTCCTTCCATCCTTCCCACTGTCTCCCCAGTGATGTCCACAGCCATTGGGAACTTGGGTGGATTGGGATACACAAGGCCACTTTCCATTTCCGTGCTGATGACATTTCTTAACAGCAGACTAACCTCTTCTCGGTCCTTCTGCCTTGTTTCCGTGGCTGTGTCTAAACAGTGGCTTGAGCCTGCCCACCAGCGTGAGCACTGGCTGGCTTGCTTCCGCTGCCCTGCATAAAACAGCAGGGTGCCTGAAAACCAGAAATGATGATGTTTCCTCAAAAGAACATAACATTTAAAATTATTCTTATAAAAGCAATTTAGGTTCACTGTAGAACTGAGAAAATCTAGATAAAATCCCGATGCTACAGTGCATGGAAGAAAACCACCCGTCATCCACCACCTGTGCTCTTCCAGGCTCTGTTCTGGGCACACACACAAGCTCACTTGTTCACATACTTGCTTGCTACAAGGTGTTTTAATGGAAAAAATCACAGCCTGGCTCTACCACCTGGGCAAGTTATTTAGCTTTTCTACTATTGTTTCCTCATCTATAATCTAGGGCTTCACATAGTGTCTTCCTCAGAGGGTGGTAAAGACATGCAAATGAGCTGGTCCATGTAAAACAGAGCACTTGGCGCTTGGGAATGCTGTGAGGGCTTTCCTTTGGATTACGACTATGCACAGGAGAAGCTCGGGCTCACGTGATACACTGTTCTGCACACACAGTTTTCATGGGTGCCATTTCACCTGTGCTCCCAGCCAGCTGCTAAACTGTAATGCTTTTTAAAGCTGATCACCCAGACAGGGTCTCAAGGTCAGGCTGAGCCCTGCCCTCCTCCTGGATTGGCACAGCGGGGCTGGGGGCGATGACCATGCACTCCTCTTGAAAAGGGTCTGGCAGTATTCTCACACTGGTTCTCACAGCCTGACTCGCGTTAGGAGGGAGAATTAAGACTGGTCAGGCATTGAAGCCGTGGTACAAGGTGTCCAAGTGGATGAGGTGGATGTCTTCACCGCTGAGAAATGAACAGTGAGTGAACTGCCGTAGAAGTGACTGGGTTGCTCCAGAGCTTGGGATTGACCCTTATTACACTCAGGAGTCAGGCCTCCATGGAGCAAGGGGTGAGGCTGAACTCAGGAGGAGACAAGTTCTCGGAGACGAATATCTCTGAACAGCTCTGAGAGTCTCCTTGATGTGCGTTCTGGGTGTGTATGTGTATTACCATTCTGGTGTTGTTAAGCATCCTTCTGTGGGATTCTGAGAGTGAAAAAAGTAACTTTAGCCAGACTGGGCAAGATAGGGCCATAAATCAGAATGGAAAAACAGGGTTTGGCTGTGAGTTTATATGTACATACATGTATGCATGCATGTGGAAGCATGTGAGTATACACACATTTGCACGCACGCTTGTGGATACATGTGTATTCACGTGCATGTGTATGCATGTCTGTGTGTGAGTGCACCACATGCATGGAGAAGGCATCAGCTGGAAGCTTCTTGGTGTGAGTGGGAGGAGTGGATGTGAGTCTGTGGAAGGGAGCCGGTTTTGATGAAATATTGGCTAATGCTAGGGGCACTGAAGGAGATGAGGCTCTGGTCAGGGAAGTCTGCTGCATTAGAATTTATAATAGATTAGCTATCAACCCCTTGATCTTCAAGAGAATTCGAGGAGCTGAGGCTGAGGTATTTCTGCCTTGATTTTTCACAGTGGAAGGAAACCTCTGGAACAGCATTTCCAGCCTTTTCCGTCTGCACAACCCAAGGCGGTGAGAGCTTACTATTCACACCCCTACTCAGGTCATTTGGAGGAGGCTGACAGTGCCCAGGAATGCTGACATGCTTCACAACGCCACACAAGAAAGGACCCACTCAGATTCCTAAGGAGAGTTGCTGTTGGTCCGTCCCAAGCTGGAGTGCAGCTTTGAACGTGATTGCCCAGGCTCACCCTCTTTCCGCAGTAGCTCAAAATCCATATTCATCTGTCTGCTGGACTCTCTTCTCGCTGTCCATCTGTCTGTCTCTGTCTGACTCTCTTCCTCGCTCTCCGAGGTAAAGGGTGTTCACTCTCATGAAAAGGGGAGCGCGCCAGGATGTTCCACATGAGCTGCTGCCAGCGATGTTACTTTAACTGCCAATGAGCTGAAGCGGCCGGGAGAGAGCGAGGGGTGAAGTGTGGTTTGGTGTCTGGGCGTGCTGAGGAGATGATTCATATACCATGAGCCCCCTCAGGGTCCTTGGTTAAATCCCAGCCTAGCTCCTCTGGCTGAATTGGAACTCTGAAGTCCAGCCAAGGAGCATTCTTATTTCTGCCTCTGCAAATGATTGGTGGATCAAAGGCAAAGGACAGGGAAGGGGTAATTCTTTCCCTGGAAAAATTACCTGGTGGGAAAGAAGGAATCGTATGATGTGTGTGGCAGGAAAGTCCAGCCAGGAAGGCCCTGGCTCTCATATTACCAAGCTGCCTTCTGAAGCCAGAGGGACTTTTTTATTGCCCGAGAGGTCTGTGGGCTCCAGCCAAGGTGGCCGTGGCACGGCTCTGGCAGGGTGTGGTGGGGGGGATGCTGTGCACCAGGACTCTAGAAGCCAGACTGGGAGTGAGGGTGGAGGAAAGCTGGGGATGGGGCACCACTGTCCTCAAACTCACACTTCTGAGGCAGGAGGGAGATGTAGCTCAGAGAAGAGCTGCCCCATTTCCTATTTAGCCAAGGGCAGTGGAGTTGCTATTGTACCCACTTTGGCCTTTGTGTGACACTTCATATGTTTGGCCACCCTGTCTTCGCCCTCCAGCTTCTTAAGACTTTCCTCTGTCTCACTGAAACTTCTCTCTGTTGCATAAGTGTCTTTCATTTAGGGAAGTCCCCTTCCCCAGTGCTTATTTATGTAGGGTAGGGTGTGGAGATTTGGGAGCATGTGACCCATCTCTGGCCATTGTATTTGGTTTAAAGATGCCAAGATGGTCCAATCAGAATGTTGGACATTTTGGTTAGATCTTCTGGAATGGAGAAGTTCCCATTCATCTGGGTTGGTGAGACAGATGAGAGGATAAAAGCCCGGAGCTTTTGGGGACCATCGTGATGAGAAAATCTGTCTGAAAACAAAGCCACTGAAAGGGGAGAAGAGAGAAGAGGTGGATAGAGATGGCTTTTGATGGCATAATTTAAGTTCTGGGGTCTAATCATACCTGAGGCCAGGGTCCATTCCTGGACTCTTCAATTATATTAACCAAGAAATTTCTCACTCCCCCTTTTTGTCCAGTTTGATTCTCTTTCCTGCTACTTTAATTGATAGTGTTATGTTTGTATGTTAGGTTGATATACCTTTTTGTCTCTCTGGCTTAGAGGTCCCTCCTCTTTCTCCATCGCTCATCTATGCATATCTCCCAAAGTTAAGTCCTCACTTTCTGTGATTTCTTCTTTCCCTCACTCAGGCTTTCTATCCACTCTTGTGGTGGCAACCTCTGTGAGAATGACCCCACGTTCGTCATCCCAAGTTAGACCTTGTTCCTCATGTCCAGCCATCTATAACACATTCCCACACATGCATCATGCACATGGACATGCACAGCTGGCTGAAGTCAGTGTGTTCCTCCCGATCCTTGGGAAACAGACAGCCCCGCTTCTTCCCTTCCTCCTCTTCAGCCCTGCCATCTGGTCCCCCTAGTTCAAAGTCAGAATTATCTTTGATTCCTTTCCCTCCTTCTTGTCCCATATTGAATCATCCATCCAGCCAAAAAATTTCTCTTGTGTGTGCTACTTTTTCTTCAACTACCACCATCCTCTGGTCTCAGATCTATCACGATTATCTCACAAGCCCCTTACCTGGCTTTTTAACACCCATTTCAGACTGTCCCATCATCTGGCACCCTTCTTTTTATTTAACTTCCCTGATACCTCTTTCACCTCCCAGCTCACCTGAAGAAAACAGATTTCTTACTGTTGCTCATCACCATGCCCCTCAGAGATTGCCCTTCATAGCCATGAGAGACTGCAGGAACATTTTTCTGGAATACTAATTTGACTGTAGGATCTTGGGTGTGGGAAATTCAGTGTTTTAACTAGAAAGTAATTGAAAACATTTTTGTGTTAAAACAGATTGATTCTATGTAAAGTAGAAATCACATGAATTTTAAAGAGGAAACAAAAATTTCAAAGAAGGCTGAGGTTGACTGTAGAGGTTCACTTTCAGCCACCACCCAAGAGTTCTGGCTTCCTTTCTCCTCTGCCATCAGGAGGAAAGTTTAGAGAATTCCAATATGTAGAGTTGTGGGGGAACATTGCACGCAGAGCCCCCCATCCACCATGGATGAGAATAAAACTACCAAGAAGACATGATCTCCTTGGGGAGGAGAGGTGGTCAATCTCTCAAAGGAGAAGGATCAAGAGCCCTTTCCTCAATGACTTTTATTAGGTTCATAACACACAGGACTACAGGCAAAGCTCATCAATCAATGTCAGGCAGCAAGGATCAAACAATAGATAACATTTCAAAGAAATCTGAGGGCTTAATCTGAGTCAGTGTCCATCAGGTAAGGGGGTTGCAGAAACTTTGGGAGACATACTCATTTCCTGCTCGGACCCTTATCATATGGATGATAGCACTCTTAGCAAAGCAGGCTTCACAGGACTTTATGAATTCTTTCTTATGCCCGATCACCCTGGAACCCACTCTAGCTGGCAGAGGGCTGCACGCCCCCCCTCCTTGTCCTAGGTTTTTAGGCTTAAGTGGATTAGAGCCAGAAAGCACTTCTCCCAGATAGAAATGGGGAATCAGGCTATGGCAGAATAGCTGGGGAGCGAGGGTCCATCAACCCCTCTTTGCTGCAGTCCCCCGAGTCCTTCCTTGAGGGCCTCCTAAGTGATCGTATCTGGCTTAGGTTGTCCCCCCTCTGAGGGGTCTTACCCATCGTTGACTAACCAACCAAACATTGAGGGCCAGAGATGGATGAAGCAGAAGCAGCGCGCCTGCAAGGGAGATAAACTTTGTCTCCTTAGTGGCTCACAGTCCGAAGGTTGCTCACTCAGCCTTAGCCATGGGGGGTTTGCAGCTCCTGAAACCAGGCAGGGCAGTTCCCAACATAGAGTCATGTCTAACCTCCTCAATTTGGTATCTACCTCAACTGATTCTTTTTTCCCCATACTGTTCTCATTGTCTCTCATTATTTCCTGGAGATAGAGGCCTCTGCTGGTTGTTCCTTTGAACTCAACAATCCGATTCCCAACCTTGTTTCATATCACCATCTCTTTTTCCAACTGGTCTCTCCTCCTACTTCATTAGCATAAATCACCCGTCTTTTTTACACATAAGCGCCGGCACATATGGCCTGTCCTTTTCTTACCTGTGTATCCATTGGACTCTCTATCACTAAATTGATTATATACAGGACAAGAGTCACTAACCTGCTCAAAACCCTTAAGTCTCTCTACTGTCCGTCTGTAGAATGATGTCCAGGCTCCTTACTGGGACACACCAGCTCTTGGTTGGTCTGGTCCCTGACTGATGTTCCAGTCTCAGCTCTTCTCGTGACCTTTTTATCTTTAGTGTACAGACTTCAAGAACCGCTGTAGTGCCCCTAAGCACAGTGGTCATTCTCACCTCTGTCTGGGTCCTCTCCATTCCCTTCTCCTGCTCTAGTCTTTGTCCATTAAGACTCAGCTCAAGCATAATAGCCTCTTGGTGGCCCTGCCTGAGCTATCATAGCCCCCTGAGTAGAGCGCCATCTCAGGATAGATTGGAACAGCTGGGCTTACCTCTTTCTCTGCTCTCCAGGTTGTGAGCTACCTGAGTGCAGGAACTAATCTTTTTATCCCTGCTATAATGTTTCTTAAATGAACAGATCAATGAGCAGATAAGAGATATCGGAAAGTTAGGATTTAATGTCTCTGTCCCTTATCTGTATGATCTCAGGCAAGTCACTTTACCTTCTGAAGCCTATTATTTTTCAATCAAGTGCTTTTTCGTTTTTTATTTTTCAACTACAGTTGACATACAATATTATATTAATTTCAGGTATATGACAGAGTGATCTGATATTTATATATTTATGAAGTTATCACCATGATAATTCTAGTATCAATCTGACATGACATGTAGTTATTACAATATTATTGACTATATTACTTATATAGTCAATACAGTCACTGCACTTTATGTCCTTGTGACTATTTTTATAACTGCTAATGTGTACTTCTCAGGCCCTTCACCTTCTTCACCCATCCCCCAACTCCCTCCTATCTGGCAACTATTAGTTTGTTCTCTGCATCTATGAGTTGGTTTCTGTTTTGTTTATTTTGTGTTCTAGATGCCACATATAAGTGAAATTATAAGATATTTGTCTTTGTCTGACTTACTTCACATGTCATAATATCTGCTAGGTCCATCCATGTTGATCCCTATTTGCCTGAGGGTTCCTGGGAGTATCAGTGATATCAACAGGTTAGAGCAGAAGCCCGAGCCTGGGACTGAGACCACAGATGAGGAATTGGGAGCAGGTGGATAGGCAGGCCCAGATTGCCTCCTCCTCTGCATGATAGCACACCTGACACAGAAAAGCATTCACTTACTTGGGTTTGGTTTAGGGGTTCTGGGCAAAGGCCAGCAGAGAGACAATTTCGGGTAAGACAGCATATTTGTGTGTGTGTGTGTGTGTGTCCCAACCCACAGGAAAGCTATCAATTATCTTTCTAAATTGCAAAAGCTCTTGCTTTTTTATTGAAAATCCCTTTCATAAGCACTCAGTTCTTGTTTCATGGATGTAGACTCTTCATGGATGTAGAAACGCTTGATCAAAGATATTCTTATCTCTCCTAGATTATTATATTAATTAAAAAAATTTGTTCTGTTCCTTACTTCATTTCCACTTCTTGTGAATTTCTTTTAGGTCTCTTTATTTTAGGTTCTTGGTTCCATTTATCTATATTTAAGAACGAGGGGCAGAAGAGGCTAAAGAAAAAGTCAGTGTGCACAGGTGGGGCCGCTGAGAGGCGGACCTCATCAGATTGTGACCTGACAGTTGATCTGAAACGAGCAAAGCTGGGTCTTTTCGGCTGGATTGTTGGTTTCTGCACTCTCCTCTCTCTTCCTGTCGCCAGTCTGAGGTGCGTGAACAAAGTGGGAAAGAGGGGTTACAAAAGTTCACTTCACCTTCTGGTTTTCAGTACAGCATCTCACTGCTACTCACCTTTACCTGCCTCTAAGTCGAGAGCCCTTCTGGAACAATCTAGCCACAGCGTCAGCCTCTTTTCTCTCACTTGGATGTAGAGTGGGTTCTTGGAATCAATGGGCAAAATGAGGGATGGGGGGCATCTATATTTTCTGTAAAGTCTGTCAATCAGGCTCCCTACGCTCAGCCTTATATTCTGCCCACCCCCATATTCTGAAACGTCCCTACTTTCAGTTACTGGGCCTTCCCTGTTGTTTGTGCTTCGATCATTCTTCTTGTTGGCTTCTACGCCCACCCACTCCGTCCAGTCAGGCTTTATCTTTATTGACTTTGATAAGCGATCTTTAGTAACATTCTCCTTGTTCTGGAAGATTTCTGCATTAAAAAATCATTTTACTGTCATTTTAGTGAATTTTATTGGGGATCCCAGAAACAGATAAATGCACATTAACTCTGCCTCGTTGAACCAGAAGTTGGGCTTTTTAAAAAAATCTGTTATTAGTGTACAAGTACTGTTTTGGATTCGCTTACTGTACAAATATTTTTTTTCAGTTCCTTCCTATGCCTGTCAGTGTCCTGGGCACTAGGAAGGCATCAGTGACCACCACAGACCCTGTCTGTTCCTCACAGTGTTTACAGTCTAGTGGGGAAGATGCCCAGTCAAACAGAGCATTTACAAGGGAGGAGAAGAATGCTATGGAAAAACAAATGCTTTCAAGGCTTTGTGGAAGAAGTGACATCTAATCTCGGATGGTTCAGGTGAGTAGGAGTTAACCAGGTAAAATGGCGGGAAAGATGTTCCAGGTGGAAGGACAACAAATGTTAAGGTTTGGAAGTAAGAGAGAACAGGTATATATAAAGAATAAAAATAAATTCAAAACATTACAGAAATTGTTAAGGAGACTGACACACAAAGAAAGGGTCTGGGGAGGAAGAACGGCAGATCATGTACTGCCTTGTAAGTCCTGGTTTTAGACTTTATTCTGAGGACAGCAGGGAGCCACCAAATGCTGTGAGTACAAATGTGACCGCATCATTTTTTGTGTGTGGGGGTGTTGCCTTGTTTTTTTCTCTCTCAGTTTTATCATTGTTACTTTATAAATAGATAGTAACTATGTATGTATGTATGTATGTATTTATTTATTTATAATTTATTTATTTATATATTTATATATAAAATCCATATCGTGAAGTTCATATAGTCCAATGATAGTTATATGGAGCTTGCTTTATTGCCCTTGATAGTCAGTCTTTTTGTCTTGAATTCCACTGTCAGATGTTGAAATTGATACTCTGACCTCTGATTCATATTTGTCCAGAATCACCTTTATGTTTCTTTTCATTTCTCTCAGAGATTGCATGTTGTTTATATAGATGCTAAAACAATTTTTAGTTAATCCGAGAGTCTCTGTATTTTCTATACTTACACTTATTTATCCCTATAGCTACTTGGATCTGTCTGTATTCTATCTATTTATCATTTATCTATTACTTATCACCTATCGTCCATCTATAACCTTATCCTGAACAAGTTGGACGTGTTAACACATTCTCCTATCTCTTTGCTCTCATCCCTTTCCATTATTTCTTTCTCAACATTGTTTAAAATGTTTGTTCTGGGTTATTATGGATACACTCATTTGTTTCTTAATTTTTTAGACAGCAATAAACTGTACTAAATTATTTGAATCTCTCCCCCCCCCATAAACATTTCTTTGAGAAACCTCCTGGTTTTACTCCTTACTTGAATTTTCTGTATTGTTCTTTGTGTTGCAAACCTGCAAAAGCCTTCTATGCTTGAGAACATATATATTGAGCCACCAGATTTAAGTCATGATTTGGGTGAATAGAGAATTCTATAATAAAATTGTTCTTTCCTTTAGGGGTAAGGTTTACCGTGTTTGCCTATCTGTATTGATAGAGGGACTCAAACTCAGCTCCTAGAAGAGGGATAGCGGTGAGCTCCAAAGCAGGGTACTCAAGGTCCCACAGAACGATAGCCCCCCACCCCGATATTTTGCCCCTCTATTAGGCCACAACTTTGGTTAGCGTCCTCCCTTAAATATTCTGTAAAGGCAACCTGGAAAATAATCTATATGAATAAATTTTCCAAACTCTGGGTGATAACCCATTAACAAGTCATGAAATCAATTTATTGAGTCAGTCAGTATGGGGTGGGAGAGGAGAGAGAGAGGCAGGGGGGTAGAGGGAGAAGGGGGAGGGGGAGGAGGACAAGAGGAGGAAAAGGAGAAGGGGGAAATAGGGAAGGGGAGAGGAGAAGAGGGAAAAAGGAATGGAATAGAATAGAATAGAATAGAATAGAATAGAATAGAATAGAACAGAATAGAACAGAGTAGAAAAGTTGAAAAATATAAAGGGCATCCCAATAGCAAACACAATGTGTCTGTGAAACTTATGTGTACAGGGCTGCATAGGGACTTGCTGAATCACCATGTAAAATGTGTTTTCTCATTATGATGGAAGTCAAAATCAATTGGAAGAACACAGCTTTGGACTATGATCTGCGAATTCTGAGGTGAGGGGGCCATGGAGGAGATAGGAGTGAATGCTCCAGGCCAGCTGGTCAGTCCACTTTTTTTCATCAATTCCTCACCCTACAGGGCATTGGCGCTGCCCTGGTTTTACCCACACCCCACTCGCCACCTGGCTGATGCTGCTGGCTTCTTTTCTGTAGTGGGACAGGAAGCTCTTCTCCTGAGGTTGTGCAGGCAAGAGCAGGACTTGACAGCTTTCCCTCAACCTATTCTCCATGACTTTACTGACACCTCCTTCCCCAGGTTGGTCCACACCATGTAGTTAGTCTACCTAGGGGTTCCCCACAGTGTTTATGTTGGTTCCCCAAATCCAGTCTTGCTTCTTACTTCTGTGGTTCTTCCAGATTGGTTCTGTGGGAGGGATCCAGCAGCTCAGTCTAGTTCTCACACTTTTGGGAAGCAGAACCTTACCTGCAGTCAACCTAGAGCCCCCACGGTCCTGTGCCCTGCTCCTCAGCATCCTCAGCCCCTGGCAGCCTTCGCCCTCTCCCGATGCCACCTCAGGCCCTCCCACCTCAGTAAATCCTCAACTGCGTTCTCCCCCTTCCCCCATGCACTGTGTCTTTTGACTTCGGCTTTTGCCTGTGATTATTGGAAACCTCGGGACCCAGATAGCAGGAAAATTTATAGTTAAACAATTACAGTGTTGAAACCCTGACAAGTCCACAATGGTTAATGGCTCTGAAAATATGGAAGAGGTGTGAACCATCAAATCTATGAGGCTCCATATTGTGGGCCTGCAAAGATAGACTTGTAGGACCTATTTACTTTGATGGGAATTTTTCATTTTCTTTTCCTCTTACGTATTGTTCCAAATGCTGGTCTCACTCAATATGGATTCATTACCTGGAGAATGGCTTGGATATTTGGATAATCATCTTCTAAATAGTTACTTTTCCCCCTTTCCTATTATGATTTTTGGAATGTGGCCAACAACAATGCAACAGGCAAGTGACAGAGTGAGAAAAAAAGCAAATTGTGCTGGGTTACTAGTAAATTATCATAGATTAGATGCAGGTGGGATTCTTCACTTTCCCAGCCTGGCAGAAAGCTTTTAATAAAGCAGCACAAGGAGGGAAGAACAGCTTTTTACAAAGCGGTGTCATGGAATCTGGGGGTGGGGTGGGGGGAACGAGAAGGGGGAATGGCTCCATGGTCAAAGATAAAGCTGTGCTGCTGGAAGGGCAGGTGCCCAGTGGGTGAGCCATCATGGGCAACCTGAAGACCTGGGGCTTGGTTTTGCCAGGGTAGATCAATTATAGGTTTGATTCAGCACTCCACTGCAGTAGCATCATACCTGTATGCCTTCGCCATGGCCTTTTGGTGGGTGTGATGTGATACTGCTTGACTTTAGGCTTGGCCAATGGGCGGTTTGGGGATGTGATGTGAGCATAGGCTTGAAACAGACTCGTGAGACTAGGTTTTCCCTTTTATGCTCCTGCTTTTAGCCATGGAAAGAACGTGCCTCAGGTAAGTGCTGGTCCAGGGAAAGAGAGAGATGTGTGAAGGAGCTCTAAACCAACCCACAGGTTGGAGCCAAGCCCAGCCAAGCTCAGACTCCATCAATAGCCAAACCCCTGCCAACTCACAGATGTCTGAGAAAAAAGAAATCTTTTTGTTGATTTGCTTTGAGGGTTTTTTTTTTTTTTTGTGGTTGGTTGTTATGTAGCAAACCTGACTGTTACACTCACTGAACAAGGCTTCCCTTGGCCAAATGAGAGAGACATCCCTGCTCTTTTTTGATCTGACTCCTGAGTTTAATAAGTAAAAGTGGTTTCAGAACCCAGGAAAACTCTAAAACATTGCTTTCTGTGGCAAGATGAGCAATCCTAATGGTAGTGCCATCATCTCAAAGGTATGGAGGGGAGGGCAGAGACAGCCTCCCACACTTGCTGAGGTACAGCCAGAAGAGCTGAGGGGTCAGTTCTAGCAAAGAGCAGGGATACAGCAATTCAAAGTGTTGTTTACCGTGGGAGGTTGCAGTGAAGGCCTTTGGGTGATCTGCAGGTAACTCTGCCAAGATAAAGGGGAAGAAAGTCTTGAAATCTTTTATGGTCATGTCTTAGTTAAGAGTGGGCAGGAATCCACTGGCCTTAACTGATGTGGCTTCTAATCGAAAACTGAAAGTATCAGTGATTGAATTTGACTGACACCCGGTCTCCATTGTCAATATTTAGCATAATCTTAAACAAATAAGAGATGCTCAATAAATCGACTTGTAATTGATAGATTATCAGGAAACTTAAACCTAATCACAGCACTGCCATTAATTAATTACACGACCCGAGACTAAAAGCTTAACCTTGCAGTTCCCTTAGGTGGAAATGAGCATGGGGCTATTTGATGTTCATAGTCTCTATAATTGCTGGTCAGATAAAAAAGATAAAGATGGAAAAAGTCTGCAGTGTTCCAGAGGTCAAAGAATATTATTTCCCCACAGGTACTGCTGTCTTTGGTGTGCTTGGGACTTGTGGAACAAAAAAAAATAAAAAATAAAAATTGAGGCAACCATGCAGCCTGGAAGGGGTCATAATGAGCTATTTCCCAGGAAATACCACAGGAAAATGGACCAAGGAGGTAGCCAGAATTTTGCTCTGCCCTTTTACCATTGTAATTTATGAAACCCAGTCAGGTCTCTGGGATAAGAAATTAGGATTTTTATTGCACCTCGCATCGCATACTGGGAGTCCTGATTTGACCTGTTATTGTTTTGTAAAAGTCTATCCCCAATTGGTCACATTGCAGGATGAAACCACCCACATCTCTGGTCACAGGCTATCTGTCCTTTTTTTAAAGGTCCCAGTGACATGACGTTATGGCTTGAACCATATCCCTCCAAACTATATATTGAATTTTACCCCCCAATACCTCACACTGTGACCTCATCTGGAGACGGGGTCTTTAGAGAGACAATCAGTGTGAACCCTAACCCAGTACGACTGGCGTCCTTATAAGGAGGGAAAATACAGTAGTTCCCCCTCACCCGGGGGGGTATGTTTCAAGAAACCCAGTGGATGCCTGCATATACACACCTTTTCACTTACAGGAAGCACTTTAGGGCTTCTCTTTGGCTATCTGAATTGCCAGCATCACTAGCTCTTACGCTTTGAAGCCATTTTGAAGTAACATGAGAGTTACTTGAACGCAGGCGCTGAGATACATCCACAGTTGCTATGATGAAAGAAGCAGCTGCTAAGAGACTAGTGGACAGGGAACCTATACAGGTGGAGACTCTGGACAAATGGATGATTCACACCCCTGGTGGAGCAGAGAGGGACTTGCCAGATTCCGTCACGCTAGTCAGAATGTTAACGTCCACATGTGCAGGCGGGCCGGGCTGAGAGAATTCAGAGCAGCAGAGCCTGGGGCATGATGGGCCTAGGCTTCCTGGGGCGGGAGGTGACAACATTTCTTCACAGTTTACATCTCTAAGCCCCAAACATTCTAATTGATACGGGGCTTAAGAAAATTGAAATCTTGTCTTCTTGACAGGTATGCTAGAGCTCCTCAGGTGGGCTTGTGTGGTGGCGGTGGGGAGAAACCTAGGTTTTTAATGGTGAACTGTCAGCTGTATTTATGTAACGCAACAAATATTTGAAATATTTGCTTCTTATTGGTCAGCTTTTTAAAATACAAGACAGAACCCTCAAATGACTTCTCCACTGATCCAATATTTTATCCCAATTATTCTACCTATCCATATTATAGAGTAGGTGTGATCATCTAGTGAGCTGGGCACAGCTTATGATTCATAAATATAAGAACCTTAAAAATTCCTCAGAAATCTGATAGCGGTTTTGTAAAGCTGTCTAAATTCTGTTTAAAAAAGGAGGCACTTAGTTCATGTATGGTGAAAACAAGAAAAGGAAAATATATTGTAGCCTCTTATTTCTAGATGGCTGCACTTGGGAAAGGTGCTTGGAGTCTCCCTCACAAAAATGCTACTTGGAGTCTTCTTCACTATTTTTCATAGTGTCACATCCCTGGTGGCTTGAAGAACTTGGAGAATGAAGGGCTTTGTGCTGTGGAATGATTATTTCCATTACTTCTGATCAGATGGCTTAGAGAGAGTTGAACTAG
>PVKM010024984.1:0-20194 GCA_004027735.1 Carollia perspicillata
CAATATAATGTATTCATATTATTAGAGTTAGAATTGCTAATTCAAATCTGCATTACTTTATCAGAAAATGTAAAAAGGTTGCCAAAATCTGTTTTAAGAAAATGAACCTAAGACTATAGATATTTGTAATTTATATTTTTAAATTGTTGTCAAAAATAGAGAAAGAACATATATATTTTGTTAAGGAGAAGAATAGTTTAAAATTATGTAGGAATTTATTATTTAAGCAGGGAAACTTTGTGTCTCAATGCTGGAGTTACATTTTGGTAGGAAATAACTCACCTAGGAAATCATCAATTCACTCAGATGACCAGAATCTCTTATAGTTCAAGGCTCCCCATACTTAGGGGCATTTTTCATTCTCTTCTAAATCACTGCTATGGAATAAAAGCTCATTTCAATTGTAATGCTTCGTAAAAAGAGACTAGGGGATGGTGAGTGAACGGTAAGTTGAGGGTATCCTACTATGCTCCTCTTCATTGGAAATGACTGCAGTGTGCAGAGATGGAATCTGAGGTTAATTTTTTTCCAAGCTTCTTTTATATCTTGAATAGTTTTATTTTGGAGACAGAGTGCTGTAGTAACTGCTGACTGAAGCTCAAAATGTACAAATTCATTAAATGTATTGCTGATGGACCTTTAATTTAGTACATCACTTCTGTTTCTGAATAGAGAATCCACGGATATTGGACCAGAAACATACACACACACAAATGCACGTATATATGCATATAAATCTCTTTATTTATTTGAATACTTGTAGTTATATGGCAATATTTCATCTGTAATTTTATTTTAATCCAAATTCAATATTTTTTTTTAATTTTTTAATTGTTGTTCAAACAGTTGTTCCTATTTCCCTCCCATTATTCTACCCTGTCCTACCTACTCCCACCTTCCACCTTCAATCCTCAAATACAATACATTTTTAAGTAAGAAACATTTATTTAAAGAAATATTATATGATTATAAGCCCACTTCTATTACAGTACAGGCTTTTCTCCTAAAAAAATCTAAGGACTGACACTCACATCTTTATCTGTATGAGTGATGCCCTCTTTGTGTCTGGTCCTTGGAAGTAACAAAGTTTGTCTCTCCTACCACACAGAGCTCAGTTTTTGTAGATGAAAAAAAAATAGAAAAGAATGAAATAAATTGAAAAAATATGCTTTCCATCCTTGACTATAAAAATGTAACTAGTTAGTAATTTATTGCTATAATTTAAAACAAGTAGAAAGCAACTAAACACTGAAGAGATTAAAATGTGAGAATTTGAGTAAATGATGGGGCCCTTTAAGAGGATGATGTATCAGACTGGGCAGGAGGAATGTCTAGGTATGGATTGGTAAGGGACATTAAGAGGGAGACAATGTGCCCTGGCTGGTGTGGCTCACTGGATAGAATGCTGGCCTGTGAACCAAAGGTTTGCTGGTTTGATTCCCAGTCAGGACACATGCCTGGGTTGCAGGCCCAGTTCCCAGTGGGGGCCACATGAGATGCAACCACACATTAATGTTTCTCTCCCTCTCTTTCTCCTTCCCTTCCCCCTCTCTAAAAATAAATAAATAAAAATCTTTAATGAAAAAGAAGAGGAATGCTTTTACTTTTTGTCTGTTGAGTATGATGTTGGCAGTTTGTTTGTCATATATGGCCTTTATTATATTTAGGTATGTTTCCTTTAATCCACTCTATGAGAATTTTTATTGTAAATGTGTGCTGGATTTTATCAAATATTTTTTCTGTATCTATTTATATGATCATATGGTTTCTCATTTTGTTTATATGGTGAATCACATTTATTGATTGGCTAATGTTGTACCAACCTTGTATTCCCAGAATACACCCACTTGATCATGAAGTATGACCTTTTTGATGCATTGCTGTGTTTGGTTTGCTAATATTTTCTGAGGATTTTATAGTCTATGTTCAGCAGCTTATTGGCCTACATTTTTTTTCTTTGTAGTGTCTTTATATCTGGTTTTGAAAATAGGATAATGCTGATCTTGTATAATGAGTATGGGAGTTCTCTTTTGAATTTTATAAAATAGCTTGAGAAGGAGAAATATTAGTTCTTCTTGGAATGTTTGATAAAATTTGCCTGTGAAGCCATCTGGTCCAGGGCTTTTGTTTGTTGGGATTTTTTTGATAACTGTTTCAATTTCACTAGGTATAATTTGTCTATTCAGATTCTCTGATTTTTCCTAATTTACTTTTGGAAGATTTTATGTTTCTAGGAATTTATCTATTTGTCCAGGTTGTCCAGTTTGTTGGTGTATAATTCATAATATTTTCTTATGTTCTTTTGTATTTCTTTGGTGTCAGTTGTTATTTCTCTTCTTTCATTCCTGACTTTATTTATTTGGGAACTCTCTCTTATTTTCTTGGTGAATCTGATTAAAGGTTTGTCATTGTTTTTTATCTTTTTGAAGTAACAGCTCTCACATTCATTGATCTTTTGTACATTTTTTTAGACTACTTCATTTACTTCTGACCTTTATTTTCTCCTTTCTTCTACTCACTTTGAGCTGTTTGTTGTCCTTTTAAGCGTGAGGTTCAGATTATTTAAGTGCTCTTTCTTTTTTCTTTTTCTTTCTTTTTTTTTTTTTTCCAAAGGCTTGCAGTGCTATGAATTTCCCTCTTAGGATTGCTTTCCCAGTGTCCCACAGATTTTGGACTGTTGTGTCCTCATTTTCATTTGTTTGAAGGCATCTTTTGATTTCTTCCTTGATCCCATTGCTAACCCACTCGTTTAAAAACATGTTATTTAGCTTCCATGGCTTTGTGTGTTTTCAGTGTTCTTGTGGTTGATTTCTAATTTCATAGCATTGTGTTCAGGGAAGATGCTTGATAGGATTTCAATCTTCATACATTTATTGAAACTTGTTTTGTGTTCCAACATGTTATCTCTCCTAAAGAACATTCTATGTATACTTAAAAACTATGTATATTTTTGCATTGGGATGAAGTGTTCTAAATCCATTTAACAGTGTGTCACTTAAAGCTGCTGTCTCCTTGTTGATTTTTGTCTGGAAGATCTATCCATTTAAATCAATAGGTTATTACAATCCCTGACTAGGACTGTATTTCTGTCAATCTCTCCCTTTATGTTCATCAAGATTTGCTTCACATATTTAGGTGTTCCTATGTTGGGTACCTAAATATTTACTAGGGCTATATCTTTTTCTTGGATCCTTCCCTTTATCGTTAGGTAGTGTCTTTTTTTGCCTCTTACTATAGCCTTGGTTTTAAAGTCTATTTTGTCAGATATAAGCACTGCTATCCCAGCCTTTTTTCCTTACCATTGCATGAAATGTCTTTCTCTATCCCTTTACTTTTAGTCTGTGTGTATCTTTCTATCTGATGGTGGGTCTCTTAGAGGCAGCGTAAGTTGGGAACTACCCTGCTTGGTTTCAGGAGCTGTAATACCCCTGCATGACTAAGACTGAGTGAGTGACCTTGGGACCATAAGCTACTAAGGAGACAAAGCTTATCTCCCTGACAGGGGCGCTGCCTCTGCTCCTTCTACTTCACCCTTCCTGGCCCCCAATACTTGATCAGTTAGCCAATGATGGGTAAGATTCTTCAAAGGAGGGATGACCAAGACAGACATGATCATGGGGGCCCCCAGGGAAGGACTTGGGGGGCTAGGGAAAAAGCGGGTGATGGACTCTCACCTCTAGGCTTTGACATAGCCTGAATCCTCTTTCTGTCTCCAAGAAGTCTCTTAATCTCTTGGCTGCCTTACTTCCCCTGCCTGACTTAAGCCTGAAACAATGCCTTAAGCCTGAAACAATGTGAGAGGTGGGTGCCACCCTGTGCTGGAAAGGGCGGGTTCCCTAGGGCGATCAGGCCTAAGAGAGGATGCATAAAATCCTATGAAACCTACTTTGCTAATACTCTCAATTTAAATAACAAGGGACCAAGCAGGAAGTGAGTTTGTTCTCCTAAATTTTATGGCCCTTTAACTATCTGACCCTGACTCAGAATAAGCCTTCAGAGTTCTTTGGTTGTTATCTATTGTTTAATCATTTCTGCCTGGCAATAATCAATGAGCTTTATTCCTGTGCAAATTGAACCCAATAAAAGCTTGTCCAGGCAAGGGTCGTGGCACTCTTTCTTGAGAGAGTAGCCACTCCATCCCTTTTCCTCCACAGGAATCAATAGTTCATAAGAATTTGTCTCGGATCTCATCCACAATGCCGTGGACCTCAGGAGCCAGGACCTGCGTCAAATATATATATGTGTATATATATATATATATGTGTGTGTGTGTATCTACGTATATATATATAGTCTTGTTTTCTTATCCATTCAGCTACCCTTTGCCTTTTGATTTGAACATTTAAGCCATCTGCATTTAAAATGATTATTGATAGATACATATTCAGTGCCATTTTATTGTTAGACTATTTTCCCATTTTTTTCTCCTCCTCCTCCTCTTCTTTCTTCTCTCTTTCTCCTTTTTCTTCTTCTTCTTCTTTTTAATGCAAACTTTTTATCATTTATTGCAGTACTAGTTTGTTGTTAAAAACTCCTTTAGCTTTTTCCTGTCTGGGCAATTCCTTATGTCTCCTTTGATTTTAAATGATAGCCTTGCTGGGTAATGTAGCCTTGGTTGTAGTTCCTTGCTTTTCAACAACTTGGGTATCTTATGCTACTCCCTTCTGACCTGAAATGTTTCTGTAGAAACAACAGATGACTGTTGAATTGGTGCAGCCTTGTAGGTAATTACCTGCATTCCACTTGTGGCTTTTAGGATTCTCTCCTGGTCTTTAAGCCTTTACATTTTCATTATGATGTGCCTCAGTGTAGGCCTCTTTGGGTCCAGTTTGTTTAGGACTCCCTGAGTTTCCTGGCCTTCTGTGTCTTTTTCCTTTACCAGACTGGGGACACTTTTATTCTTTATTTCTTTAAGAAGGCTCTCTCAGTCTCTTGCTTGCTCTCTGATCCTTCTGGTATTCCCACGCTATGGATGTTATTATGCTTCATGTTGTCCAAAATGTTTCTTAAGCTCTCCTTATTTTTAAAAATTCTATTGTTTTCTTTTTGCTGTTCTGCCTGGGTGTTTTTTCTACCCCATCTTCCAAATCACTGGTTCAGTCTTCTGCTTCATCTAACCTACTCCATATTCCCTATGGAGTATTATTTATATCAGATATTGAATTCTTTATTTCTGGCTGGCTCTTTTTTTATGATTTCTATGTCCTTTTTCATGCTGTTGACTATCCTTATAATCATTTCTCTGTAGTCCCTATCTGTTAAATTGTTTGCCTCCATTTCATCTATCTCTTCTTCTGGAGAATTCTCTTATTTTTTCATTTGTGGTCTCTTCCTTTGTCTTCCCATTTTGGCTACCACTTTTTTCCCCCTATGTTTTAGGTAGACCTGCAAAGACCCTGGTACAGACCCTTGTCAGACAATGCTTGTGACTGGCCCTGATCAACCTGTTTTGGGTTATCAGTGATCCACAGTGTGTGGCCCCTCTGCTTGGCTTGTTTGTGTGCAGAAAGAACCAGATTTTATACCAAGGCCAGCTTCTATCACCACCAGACCCCAGGGTGGGTCAGCTGAAGTCTCTCAGAGCTTCCAGATACTTGCCTCAGCTGTTAAACTAATCAGTTATAACCTCGAGCTGTAATCAACAGTCTGCCTTAAGCTCTTCAGGGTGGGGCAGAGTAATTCCTGTGGGTGGTGGTATTGCTTCCACATTTAGAGAGGGGTGCTTGCCTGATAAAGATGGCTTCTGCAGTATAGGGGATAACTCAGCACAGGGATTTTGGTGGCTATTCCTTTAATACCCTCCCCAGAGCCACCAACCCAGACTCTCCTCAAGTGTCTCTCATCCACTTTGTCTTCTCTCTGCTGGAGCCCAGGGTAAGTGCTTCAAACACAACTTATGCATTGACCCTTTAAGAAGCTCTTTGATTCTCTAGCCATGTCTCTCTGGCAGATAGAAACGCTGCTGCTTTCACAGCTGGATGTTTTCTGTTTGTTTGTTTGTTTGTTTTTCTGGCTCTGGTGCTATAGGCTAGGGAGGCTAGCTTGAGGTATAGACCCCACACTTCTCAGGGGAACCCTCTGGCCTCTGAAATATTCTTCCCAAACTTCTGTTGCCTCCTATAGGACCCCAACCAGCCCTGTTGTATGTCCTCCACACTTCCTAAAAGTCTCGTTGTGGTGAAGTGGTTTCTTCAGTCTGTCCACGGTTATAAAGTTTTTCTCCAGCGAGTGTTCAGCTGGTATTCAATATGATTTTTCTACAAATTTAGTTGTAATTCCAGATTGGTCCTGGGAAGAGGTTAGTGTAGTTTCCACTTACTCCTCCAACATCTTGGATTTTTCCCAATATGATTCTTAAGAGTTTAATTCCCTTTGTTAGAGAAGCAATTTTTGACATTTAAACTAATTTTAAATTATGTTGTCCTACAGACTTAGGAGGACATCTTATTCTTTTGCAATAAACTTCAATTTTTTTAAAGAAAGAGTCATTATTTGACAGAACTGAAAAAAAATTTAGAATGCCACAGGTTTTTATTGTTTCTTTGTTTGAGTCACAACATAATATGTTATTAGGGCTATATTATTTTTAGTGTAAATAACCAAATATATTTTCTTAAGAAAAGGGTTAATATAAGGTCAAGGTCAGGCTATTCTTACATGAAATTAATTTAAGTGATAATCATTTATAACAGAAAATGAAGATTACTCTAAAACATACTTTGTATAGAAAATATGTAATATGCAATTCAAATATTTATCATATACAAACATAATTTGTCTTAATAGTTGGGAGGCCTCTATTTAATTAGATGAGTTTGTGTTAATGAGAATAATTAATTCTAATTAATGCATGGCTGTCTTTCCATTTCTGCATTTATGATTGTTTATATGATATGATTTTTATTCTTCTATAAACCGGAATGAGAAAGAAAACAGGTTTAAAGGAGGTGATGGTGCTCACTGCAGGACAAGAGTAACTTAACTAACATTTATCACTTATCATGTGCGTTACACTATGACCCATGGTAAGGTATTTATATACAAGATTTGACTTTTTCCACACTTGTGAGAGGTATATAATATTTTGCCAATTTAACTGAGAAAAATAATGTTGGGAAGGTTCAATAAGTACTGCTAGGTCACATGTCAGAGCCAGTTTTCAGGCCCAGATGTGAATGATTTTCATAACCATGAACTCAACCACTTCTCTGTACTGCCTTTCGGTATCTGGTTCAGAATGAAGAAATGAATTACCTGAGAGGACACTACAAGTAATTACCTGGTGTTTGTAACCTGGAAGAAAGTGAAACAAATAAGAGCACAAAAATATAAAAACTGTTTAGAGTCACAGAAATTTAAAGCTGGGAACAAAATTTTCAGTTCATATAATATAATACAACTAATTGAGAAATCACAGGTACCAAATGACCAAATAACACAGTAATTCATATTAAACAGCTTTTAATTTATCAGACCCATTTACAGTCTAACCCTGTGGTGAGAGCCTGAAATGTCACGAGGCCAGTTCTTTACTGCGTGAGAGAGAAAGTGGAGGAGGTGAAATTGTGTTTAGGAATGCAGTGTTGTCCAATTATGTATCTAGTTGCCAAGTTCTCATCCACATGTTGATTTCAAATTAAAAGAAAAGGCAAACCTGTGGTTATAATTAGGCAAAATTTAATTTAAATTCAGAAAAGTATTGAGTACTTTCAATGCACCAGACTCTGTATTACATACTTCTATATTTATTCTCCTTTAATTTCCACAATCACATTTGGAGCTATTAAGATATACACTTATGTAGAATTAAGATTAATACTTATTGACAGGCATATTAATTTCAGAATTATCTAGCAATTCCATATTCAAAATTAACAATTAATTATTAGATACTTATCAGTCTAGTATACATATGAATGCTTTGGCAATCAGAATTGCCTTTCATTATATATGCTTTGGTATATCTAAGTACTTCTTAAACCATAGTATGTTTATATTACTGTACAAGTTTTTGTATCTCTCACAACATAATACTGTAATTTATTGGTGATTTATGAGAGCTACAAGGACCATTTTCTAAATTTTTTTAAAACATATTTTTTAACATTTTGTTTATTTATTTTTAGACATAGGGAAAGAGAGGGAAAAAGAGAGGGAGAGAAACATCAGTGTGCTGTTGTCTCTTGCACACCCCCTGCTATGGACCTGGCCTACAACCCAGGCATGTGCCTTGACTGAAAATTGAGCCAGAGACCCTTTGGTTTGCAAGTTAGCACTCAATCCACTGAGCCACACCAGCCAGGGAGAACTTTAGTAAAATATTTTAATAAATTTATTTCTATGTCTTCAAGTACTATTTTACTTAACTATTACTTAACAGTGTTCATTAAAACATCCAAGATAAGACAACAATGCTCAGAGCTCAGAGTGTAATGCTAAAAAAGATAATATCATACCATGTCAATTTTAATACAAGATGAGGGAAGAAATTTGCCTTAGTTGTCATATTGGGTACCCACCAATCAGAGGGCCTAGCACATTACAGGCACTCCATAGCATCTTTAAATGAACACATGAAATACGTTTAGAGGAGAAACATGTGCTGGTATGGAGTACGTGAGGTGCACTGGTGCATTTTGGGTAGCTAAGGAAAATGTCTATGAGATGTTGGCAAAGGACAACGATTTTGGTATTTTTTTCTTTGTCCTTCTAACAATTATATCTTATTCATTATAGGCACAGATCTTTTGTAATGGTTCATATATCATTTTTAAAAGACACTTAAAAGAAACTTAGGTCAGTAATTTGAGTTAAAATTATCACTTGTGCTGAATTAACTTAGAGGAGAAACAACTGAGAAAGAAATATAAAGGCCTAAAAACAGGTACTGGAGTTCAGAACTCCCAACTCTTTGAAGTTACATTTCTAGGCCTTAAGTCATTGTACGAAAGGAAATAACATTTTTATGTGGAGAAATGAATTAGTCTTTCCATACTCACTTCCTCAACTCTTCAACTCCTGTCTTTCTTTCCTTCTGCTACTTTAACTTGGCAAAACACCAAACCCCAGAGCAATCTTTTAATTTAATGTTTATTGTATTTTTCATTCCCTTTTAGTCCTCTTATACCTCCTCTCCCCTGCAATCATCACACTGTTGTCCATGTCCATGGGTCCCTTTCCCTTTTTGCTCAATCCTTCTACCTCCTCACCTCCATCCCCCTAACTAGCTGTCATCCTGCTCTGCATTTATGAGTCTGTCCCCACTTTCCCTGTTAGTTCAGTTTGTTCATTAGTGTCCACATATGAGTGAAATCATATGGTATTTGTTTTTCTGTGACTGGCTTATACATAGAATGATGTTCTCTAGTTCCATCCATGCTGTTATAAAGGGTAATTTCTTCTTCTTTTTTTATGGTTTTTATTCCATTATGTAAATGTCTGATAGTTGTTTTATCCCCTCATCTACTGATGGACACTTGGGCTGCTTCTATATCTTAGTGATTATAAATAACATTACAATGAATATTGGGGTCCTTATGTAGTTTTGAATTGGTGTTATGGGTTTCTTTGGATATATTACCAGAAGTGGGATCACTAGGTCATAAAGTAGATATATTTTTAATTTTTTGAGGTATCTCCATACTGCTTTTCACCTTGGCTGCACCAATCTGCATTCCCATCAATATTGCATTCCTTTCTCCACATCCTTGCCAGCCTTGTTGTTTGTTGATTTATTGATGATGGCCATTGTGAACAGGTGTGAGATGATATCTTATTGTGGTTTTGTTTTTGTGTGTGAGTATGTGTGTTGAGTTTTGTACGTTCTTTGTAAATTTTGGATATTAACTCCTTATCAGATGAATCAAATTTATGTTCTCCCATTCTTTGTTGCCTTTTAATTTTGTTGATGACTTCTTTTGTTGTGCAAAAATTTTTAGTTTGATGTACTCCCATTTATTTATTTTTTCTTTTGTTTCCATTTTCCTGGGGAGATATATTTGATAATCCTGATTATATATGATTTTTCCACAGTGATTTTTATTTCTTAATTTCCATAGAAGAGCCAACTTAAATATGTGTGTGTGTGTGTGTGTACAAACAAAATATTTAATAAATGTGTATTTAAACGAGAACTGAAGTTCCTAGACCATTGTTTCTGGCACTGCAGTACTTAATCTGTATCATATTTACCTGAGCTGTTACTAAAATTTCAGATTTCTGGGTTCATCTCAGACCAACTAACTCAGAATTTTTGATGGATTGACCCATGGAGTTGCATTTTTAACAAAACCTGGATGATTTTTATGCACTCTAATTTATAAGATTTTTTCTGCATTCTCAGTCCAAAACTTTTCACATTGCCACAGAGGGGTTACATTAGTGGTTGTGGAAGGTTTTCCCTTGTTTGTTTCTGCTATAATATAATGTGAGAGATTTGATCGCATGGGAATCAGAAAGGAAATTGTATTGGGAGAAAAAAAATTCTCATTGTTGGAAGCAATTATTGTCTTTTTTTCTTTTTGAAGAATGTGTCTTAGGAAGAAATAAACAAAGTGCTTCTCTTGGCTTCACATAAAGAAAACTTTTATACAATCAAATTACATAAATGACTTCTAGAACAGATACTACATTTGTCTACATTTTCTACTTATTTTTGCTTCCCCTATCGACACAATCCATCTTAGTGAATAATGGAAGTCCTGTCTTCTTCTGTAAACATCTCTGAATGATAGTCATGGAAATCATCTTAAAAGGTCATCTTGTCCTTCCCATGACCTCCAAGCCTCATATATTTGAAATTCTATTTTTAAAAGACTTCTACAATTGCAATATTCTGAAATCCCTTGGGAACCTACTTAGTGTTTCCATTATCAAATACTTCTTTCTTCCCTTGTTTTGCTATTAAAATTTATTTTTGTCTGTTATATTTTCAACAAAAATGAAAATAGTTGCTCAGCACAGTCTGTGGAATAACCCTTCCATTGAAGATTAAAAGCTGACCTTTCATCCAGCTCTTTTCTATTTTGAATAATATAAATCTTTTTAACCCTTCTTTCAACTTTCATTTTTTAACATTCTAGCCATTTATCTTCCTCTATCCTGAATTCTCTTTATACTTCTTAAGCTCTAAGGTGTAAAATTAAACACAGTAGGATCACATCAGTGCTGACTATAGTAGGAGGATTACCTTGCTATTCTTATTTACTCCACTTTTATTTATGCATCCTGTAGAACTCTGAGAGGTGCAGGTAAGATGTAAATGGGTGTCTTGATGGTTATGGTCTTGAATACTTTCACAACACATTTTGTAAAGATATGGATGTTCTCCCCAAAGTTGTTTGTATCATGTGTAATTTCTTTCTGCCTATCCATAGAATTCTAAATTTCAATCAGACAAATTATTCTTCATTTCTATTGGTAAGCCATCATTGAAAAAAGTTGTCAGAGAAAAAAAAAAACAGCTCTTCATTTTAACAAAGAGAGAAAGGACCACTTTATATCCATCTTGTAAAGAAGCTAGAATTCCTTAAGGGTATGAAATACAGTAAAACAGAATTCTGTTTTCCCAAGTTAATGCACAAGACCCAGCATTCTTTTTATAGTTTTCTTTTATGTCTTTATCTTGCTTAGTTATCCTAAATTCTAACAGAGAGATTTAACTTGAGAATAGCTTTCATCCACCAAAAGCAGGGACATTTTGAGTAAATGATGTTTAAATTATAAGCTGAAATTGTCAAAGGTGTAAATCAGATTTATAATTGTTTCATCAATTTAACTAAATGAAGATGACTTAATATTGTTTTTGTTGTCTTGTTTGTTGTCAAAGTGACCCAAATAGTACATCCTTATCATCTCATTCTTCAATTCTTTCCCTATTCTTTACTCAGCTACATTCTTTTCACTCTCAAATTGACATATGGGAATTTAGGGGAGTTCTATGAAGACATCGCATGCTTGCAAAGCATCTTCTTAAAAACAGAAAAGTCATCTTGCTGTTCCCATGCTTTTAATAAAATACACTGCCTCAAAGATAAAATTTACACTTTTTTGTATGTACTTTATAATTTGGGCCCATACGATGCCAAAAGATTCTGCTTTTCAGTTTCTCTGCCCTCTTCCACACACCTTCAACTCAATATTTCATTTTCCAGTTTATGCCATAGGATCCTTGTTCTCATAAATGTATCCAGATATGGGTAAAAATTATATATCATCCCTCTATTAAGGTGCAGCTCATACATTTAGTGCATTTGTGAAGCATCTCTTAGTTTGCACTAGCAGAACTTTATTTCATTATTTATGTTCTTATGGCAGTAAAATATGTTTGCTAAACAGTTTAACTTTTTTATTACCATTTTTTAGATTAGTAACCTGTCTTTGCTCGGAAAATATGCCTCTGCATGTCAAGACCATATAATCACCTACTCCTTAATTCAATCAATATTTTAAGACAAGTTAGAAGTAAGGTACTGTTTGTTTAATGTAACACTGATGAAGAAAACAAATGAGAACCATGTTTTATGCTGCTTTTTTCTCTTATTTTTTTGAGAGGAGATAACACATAAGTGAACAATTAAATAAGTTTAAAGATTTATTTATTTATTTATGTTTAGAGTGGGAAAGAGAGGGAGAGAAAAATCGACATATGGTTGCCTCTCGCATTCACCCCACTGGAGACCTGGCCTGCAACCCAGGCATATGCCCTAACTGGGAATCAAACCAGAAACCCTTTGGTTTGCAGGCCAGCACTCAATCCACTGAGCCACACCTGCCAGGGTGAAATAAGTTTATTTCGGTTGTAATAGAAAATAAAATAGAATAATGTAATAAAAGACATTTCAGATTTGGTCTAAATTAAGGAAAATGTTTAGAAAAATCATATCTAAGTACATGATCTTTAAACTGGGACCTGAGAGATAAGAATGTGTTGGATATATAAAGACCTGGGAGAAGACAGTTCTAGACAAAGGGGACAACATACACTCAGGCCCAAACATTAACAATAGACTTGGTGGTTCCAGAAATTGAGAGTACATGTGACTAGAACACAGCCAAGGTGGAGGAATGTAGCCAAAGACTACAAGGGAGAGTTAGTCAAGAACCATACAAACCATGTTATTAATAGAAGTTCTTCAGTAACTTTTAAATCAGTAGTAATTGGAATTGATATTAATTTAATATCTTTCAACTGCATAATGGGGGATATTGGATGAAAAGAAAATTGATCAAAAGATCCATATTCATAATATTTAAATACAAGTAGTTTTACAGTTGTGAGTATGCAAAATACAAAATTTATTCTTGAATTATCATTTATTAATTATTTTATTATTTTCCACATGAACAATTGTAAACCTACTTTTAGCAGCCCTGTATATCAACCCAATAATAGCCAAGTGACATTATATATAGGAAAATACAGTATAGTATAGTCTAGTGTCCAGATCAGGAACAATGTCCTTACATAGTATCCATATTAGAGACAATGTGCTTTCTACACCTTAATTTTTTAAAATATGTCTGAGGCTATGCAAAATGTTACTTTAGACAAGTTAGTTATGCACAAAAGGACCTTTGATGTCAAAGAGAGAAATACACTAAGATGTGAAAACAAAATTGGTAATTCAAGAATATAAATCTTTATACAGACATGTTTAAAATATATTAGGCTATAATCTTTTAACTATACCTGCTTTACATAATATTTGAACATCTTCTACCCAAATATTTAATTAAATAAACATCTATCCCAAGTTATGTTTTAAAATTTCACCTTTGTTTAAACAATTAAAATTATTTTTTTAATCTCAAAGGTTGAAGTAGAACTTTTTTGTCTATTCTTATCATAACAAATGTTAAGTAATACTTTCTATTTTTATAAAATAAGTTTGAATCAACTCCACGATAATTTTGTACATTATTTTAATAGAAAACAATCATTGAGGATGGTCTATCATACTTAACAAGCAACAATATCACTAAATAATATTCTAAAAACTGAAAAATTCAACATTAGAAGGTTGTTTCCTGCCATTAAGCATTAGGCAGATGGTTGAGATCACTGTGGTTCTCGTGAGTGGGAAGCAAGCACATTTCCATGTTGTACCATGGACAAGCATCGGCTGACACATACATTTTTAGTGGAATACTGGATAGAACCTAACATTCTGCTTTTATAATGAAGTGTTTGTGTTCAGATAATTCCCATTTTGAGATTTTTCTCATGGTGCTTGGTCCACACCAGAGGCCGGGAATTCCCTGCAATATTTCATTAGTCTTGTCAACCAAATCTATTCATAAATGAGAATAAATGAGCATGTCAGCATAAGTTATTGTGGTAATTTGTGAAACTGCTAATGAGATATTTTTAGAGCTCATAAAAGGGAAGAGCTATGTCATTAAATTACTGCACAATAATTTTGTTTTGATACTGTAAGTGAGCTGATATTTTATCAAAAATGACACCCTGATGCATCAATGAACTGAAGATGAACAATTAAATGTTCCAATGAAAGAGGTCTGATGTTATTTGGAAGTAGTTAAAACTTACAAAGGGACAGGGAGTCAAAAACAAAGAGTAATTATTTGGAATTAATTGAATGTTTTTAACTTTTGAAAATTCACATGATAAAACATATCAGTAATGACTCCTTAAACGTATAAAAAGTGATGTGCTCAAACATTCTATTATATAACAAGTATGTGTTATAGGGCACTCAAGAGATAAACAAGTCTTACTAGTGAGGACACAGGGACAGTCATATAATTGTGGCCATTACATTTGGAATTTGCTGTGCTGCTCAAAGAAAAGGACATGGACAAAAGAGAAAGAAGAATATATGAGCTTATCTCAATTTGGGCAATGCAAAAAAATAAGCTGTATAATCACTCTAGTAGGAAATAAAGGGTGGTGATGTTGGCAGATACCACAGCACACTCTATCAAGAGGGAAAAACAGACTATTGGAATGGAAAACATCTCTAGCTGATTAGGGAGGAGGGATCCACTGTAGTTTACTGAGCACTGACATTGGCAGTAATATAGGGTTTATAAAGACACCACCTCATTAAATGTGTACCCTTCAATCCTTTAGTTTCATGTTTGTGGTATCCAGAGACCCACTACAATTTTTGTGATGTAGAGGAGCATTAATTAGACACTAAGTCCTCAAGGTGGGAACATCTCAAAGGCAATGCAAGAAATATGTGCAGCCTGTGTGTGCATGTGCGTGTGTTAGGTGTCTTGAGTCAACATTGATGCTCAGTGACCATATGAATGTCCACAATGTCCTGTCCTCAACAGTCCTGCTCAGGTCCTACAGACTTAAGCCTATGACTCTTTTATGGAGTCAATCCATCTCATATATGGTCTTCCTCTTTCCCTGCCGCTTTCTATTTTTCCCAGAATTATTTTCCTTTCCAAAGAGTTCTGCCTTCTCATGATGTTCCTGAAGTAGGACATCTCCAGTCTGTCATTTTTGCCTCCAGCAATGTTTCAAGCTTAATTTGCTCTGAGATCCACCTGTTCATGTTTCTGGAGATCCAGGGAATCTGTAGAGCTCTCCTCCTCCATATTCAAATGAATCAAATTTTTCCCTTCCAGCATTTTTCACTGTCAAGCGTTCACACCCATGTGCACTAAAGGAACATGAGGGTGTGATTAATCTCAGTCTCGGTTTGCAATGGCAGGTCTTTGCTCTTGGTGATCTTCCCTAACTCTTCCATTGCTGCCCTTTCAACTCTCAGCCTTCTCTCCATTTCTTGGCTGCTGTCAACGTTTGTAACTGAACCAAGGTAAACAAAATCTCTAACAGGTTCAGGGTCTTCATTGTCCATATTAAAGCCGTGCATTTGTTCTGTTGTCATGATTTTTGTTTTTCAAATGCAGTTTTACTTTGACCTTTTCTTCTTTCATTTTAATCAGAAGTCATTTCAAAGTATTGCTACTTTCCAGCAGTATGATGGTGTCATTTGCATATCTTTAATTATTGATATGTCTTCCACCAATTTTCACTTTTCTTTCCCTGTATCTAGTCCAGTTTTTTGTGTGACATATTCTATGCACAGAATAAACAGATAGGGAGATACCGTATTTTTGGACCATAAGACGCACCTAGGTTTTAAAGGAGGAAAATAGGGGCAAAAAAATTTGAAGCAAAAAAATGTGGTAAACTAGTTAATAACAAATAACACAATATTTCACCAATGTAAATGTAAACAGAACTCAACAGCAGCATTAACAACCATTATTCCTCCCAAATTTGGAAAAATCAATGTGTGTCTTATAGTCCGAAAAATAATTGCAGCCAGTCCCTTTGTTACAGGGACTTCAAAATCAAAACAAGCAAACAGGATATAGATAGATCTTTATGACAATATCATACAGATAACTCACAAGTATTTTTTCCTTTTGACTGTAATTTCAATTTGACTGCCTTAATGTGCCAAGGCAGATGAACACCTTTCTAAAACCTCTCCTACCTGTGGCTATTGTATAACTCAATAAGATCATTACTCTGATGGGCACTTCCCTAACAAAGGCTAGGAACAAAAGCTAGATCAGACCCAGAAGCCTTGGAGTTGACTAATCTCAATGAATGATAAGAGTAATGATCATTGATTTTATCAGAAAATATCTACAGAGTGCTTATTAGGGAGAGGGCTTCAGATCAGAGGCTTGGGATGCACTTAGATACAGAGATTGCCTGTACTGCAGAACCTACACTGTAATCTGGGAGATGGGAGACACACATAAAAAGAAAAGTGAGTTATAAATGAGTGCATAAAAAATGCCATAATTCTTTAGGATGGCCACAGACATAGAGGTATGTGATAATTAAGAAGGCTTTGTGGAGAGGAATGCCTTCAGTTGGGACATAGAGCAAAAGCAGTGATAATTAACGTGTTTTATAATTGTACAAAATTTTACATATCTTATTTAATTTGCTTTTTCCAAGAACCATGAACATTACTAGTTTGATCATTTTTTAAGCTGCTGAAACTCAAGGAATTTCATGATAAAGCTGAGAGTCAAATTCAGGTATTCTATTTTGCTACTTATTTTATTTGTGACACAATTGATATTCATTTGAGGACTTAGACCCTCAGGCTCTGTGTGGGAACTTCATTACCAAACCTATGGAGGTAGTATAGTGGTGAAGAGTATGGGACCTAGCATTCATATTCTGGCACTATTCCATGTTAGCTCTGTGACTTCTGACAAATACCACACCTCCACTTCATTTACAAATGACAAAAATAACGTGATTCACTCATAGGATGATTTTGGGGATTAAATGAAACAATACCTGCAAAGTACTTAGACTACTATTTACCCTGTAAATAGTAATTTAATTGTTCTCAAGTTTGGACTTTTAGGCCTTTAAACTTAAAAATTATGTGCACTCTAAGGAATTTTTATGAAGCTTATAGCTGTCAATATTTGCCATACAAAAATTCAAAATATTTCTCAATTAATTATACATTTAATAATAAAACAAAAGCTAAAATAAATAACTTTTTAAAAAAACAACTATATTTTTCAGACAAAAAAGTAAAAAGAGTAGCATTGTTACATTGTTACATTTTTGCAAGTCTCTACTATTTGCTTTAATAAAACAGAATTGGATTATCATTTCTTCTACATGCCGTCTGCTGTGATATGGTGTTTTTGTAGACATATGTAGAGAAAATATGCTCTTACACAGATATGTAGTTGGTAAATGGAGGAAAGTTTTCAAAAGCTTTTCATATATTTTAATAGTGAATTACTTATTTGGTACTATATAAAAAGTTGACAAATAGAAGTTTAGTTTTATTTTTATTTTTTATTGTGCAACTACATTTGTCCCCATTTCTCCCCATTACTCTACCCTGCCCTACACAGCCTCACCTCCCACATTCAATCCTTCCCCCCCATTGTCCTTGTCCATGGGTCATTTATACATGTTCCTGGACTTGACCCTTCGCCTTCTTTCTTCTGTTATACCCCTCCCACCTCCCCTCTGGTCACTGTCAGTTTGTTACTTATTTCCATGTCTCTGGTTATATTTTGCCCACTTGTTAGTTTTGTTGATTAAGTTCCACTTTTAGGTGAGACCATATGGTATTTGTCTTTCCCTGACAGGCTTATTGCACTTAGCATAATGCTCTCCAGTTCCATCTATGCTGTCACCAGTGGTAGGAGCTCCTTCTCTCTTTCTGCTGTGTAGTATTAAATTGTTTAATTGTACAACATTGTTTTGATCTACTCATTTACTGATGGGCACCTAGGCTGTTTCCAGCACTTGGCTATTCTATATTGCACTGATATGAACATTGAGATGCAGAGGTTCTTTTGAATTGGATTTTCAGGGTTCTTAGGATTTAATCTCAGCAGTAGAATTGCTGGTTCAAAAGGCAATTCCATTTTGCAGTTCCATACTGTTTTCCACACTGGCTGTACTAGTCTGCATTCCCACCAACAGTGTACTTGGGTTCCCTTTCCTCCACAGCCTCGCTTGCACTTGTGGTTTGTTGATTTGTTTGTGATGGCCACTCTTATGTGTATGAAGTGAAATTTTCTTGAAGGTTAATTGAAATGCGGAATCTGGATCGATGAATAAATGAAAGTTTTGAACATTGTCTTATTAAAGCCTATTGACCTGTCATGTACTTTGGATGAGTTTTTTACCAATACACAATGTTGATTAATTGAAAAATACTGGTTAACTTAATTATGTTGATCTTCCACATATTAATACACTTGGTTATATAACATCAGAGAGTCACATTCAGTGATATAACCCACCACTGATCACATGAGAAATGACTTTAGCTATGGGGAAGATCTTAAGTTTATGAGATAAATTAAAGCTTTTTAATTTTTGTTTTACTTGAAATTTTGAATATCATTACTAACAAATAGTGTCAGTTATTTCCTCCCCAGAGCGACCAGCCCCAGACTCTCCTCAAGTGTCTAATCCACTCTGCCCTCCCTCTGCCAGAGCCCAGGGGCTGCAAACAAAATTTTGCATGTTGGCCCTTTAAGAGGCTCTCGGCATCTCCAGCCATCTCTCCCAGGCAGGCAGAATCCCTACATTTTTTCAGATCTGGATGTTATCTGGGTCTGTTTCTGGATCTGGTGCTGGTGAATGGGGAGTCAAGCTTGGGTTTAGACTCCACATTTCTCAGGGGGAACCCCCCAGACTCTGAAATATCCTACTGGAAGTTAAGTTGGCCCCCATGGGAACCCAGCCAGTCCTCTTGCACCTCCTCCACGCTGCCTATGGGTCTTGTTGTGGTGAAGGGATTTCTTCTGTCTGTCCATGTTTATAAGGCTCCTCTCCAGCTAATGTTCACTTGGTTATTCAAGATGATTTCTCTACAATTTAGTGGTAATTCCAGGTTGGTCCTGGGAGGAGATCAGTGTGGATTCCACTTATTCCTCCATGTTTTCTTTGAAGTATAGATGTTTTTTGTCTATTTTTGAGAAAACTGCCATATAACCACCTGAGTAATTGTAGTTTTTCTGTCAGTTTTTTTCAAGTAAAACTATTTTCCAAGTGAAAAGCAATAGCACCCTGCTTAACTCAGATCATTACACAATTGAATTTTCTAGAGATGACCAGAAGTGCTTACATAAACTTTCCATTTGATCACATGGAAAAGTAGAAGAGACATATTCAAGGACTGCGATTAGATAAAATGAACTTCCACTATTATGTGGATACTCTTAAACAAATCTACCTTTTTTTTTTTTCTTTTTTAACTGTGTGCTGGTACAGGATACAGTAAAAAATAATATAGTTTGCTGTCATATCCTAATTTCTGCTAAAACACTACGAGTTTTCTCCACCATTGACTTTTCACCTTCAGCACAAATGTCAAAGTGGTGAAAATGGTAAACAACACTTCAGTATTACAAAAAATATCTTTGCCCTCATGAAACCCATGAGAATATCTATGCTCAAGATTTCTGACCACACTTTCAGGACCACTTTGAGAACACTTTCCCACACCCAGTGCTGGTACAGCCTGGCCTGGGTGCACAGCCTTGTTCTTGCTGCACACACCCAGGCCCAGGGGTGGGAGCCACAAGGCAGGGATCGCTGATAGCTCCACACAAGTTGCCCAGGGCCCGTCACAGGCAACATCTGACATATGCCTAAACCAGAGTCTTTGCAGATCTACCTAATACATAGAAACAAATACAA
>PVKM010024985.1:0-20197 GCA_004027735.1 Carollia perspicillata
ATGGAGATCATGTGGAGGGTTAGCAACAGGAGAGTGTGTGTGGGGGGAGAAGGTACAGGGAATAAGTAGCATAGACGGTGGGGAGAAAATAGACAGGGAGAGGACAAGAGTAGTGTGGGAAATGTAGAAGCTAAAGAACTTATGACACATGGACATGAACTAAAGAGGGGGAGTGTGGGTGAGAGGGGGTGTGCAGGGTGGAGGGGAATGAAGGGGGGAAATGGGACAACTGTAATGGCATAATCAATAAAATATATTTTTAAAAAGTACATACCCTAGAAACAAATAAACAAACCAACAAGCCTAAAAAAAAGCAGGCAATGGGGGGATATGTATAAAATAGTCACCTTGTATAAAACGTGTTCTGCAGATACTTACTACGCGCACCTGCCTTAGGGTACTTTTGATGTGTGGCTCCGTGTCCTCTTATTTCCTCAGTTTTCATTTTCCATCAACTGTAACATCAACTTAACAATACCTTTGGGGGAACAAATTCAAGATAGTAACCCTTCTGCTCTTCAGGGTGAAGTTCAGTTTAAGCACACATGATCTTCCGATGCAAAAGTCTAAAGATTCTTCAGCAGCACTTTGGGCACCTACAGTTTCTGTGTCATCATGATGCCACACGGTTCATAAGCCATCCTTTCAAATCCTTTCTTATTCGGCAAATTCAGGATTGATGATACAATTTTGAGTGTTTAATCTGCACTTCCCATTTAATTGAATTAGTTACTAAGAGTTCAATAGTTTCTCTTGCATGTCACCTGGAAGTCAGTGATGATGCCCAATAATCAGTGAGACATGAATTGGTCCTACAGGACTGTCCTAGCTTGAAGGCAATGAAAACAGGAAGCTTTATCCAAGAGTGGTGATTTCTACTACATAATTACACTGCCTGGAATTTGACAATTATCTGCATTCTCATTCTCATTCAATGGTGAAGCGTGATGTGGTAGTTCCAAAGTCATTTACATGACACATGGTGCGACCAGCACCCATAATAAAGCCAAGTGACTGTGAGATGAACAGATATCTTCTGTGCACGGGCAGGTTCCTGCACACATGTGAAGTGTGTCCTGGTATCAATCCTCCTATTGTTGGCCACCTGGCTTCTTTTCCTATTAATCAAACAAAGGGACTCAATTTCAGAAATTCTCTACTATACACCTAAAGGAACTCATTGGAGCTACATGCAAGGTGACAGTGCTTTGTTAATGGACTGGTGGCTATAGAGATCCTCTAGAGAAGACTGACTAGCGTCTATCTGGCAAAGTTTGCCTTTACTTGGAAGTGTGGTAGACAGTTATAGGTAGATACAGTAAAGGTTACTAGCCTGTTGACCTTAACCTGGGGAGATTATCCCCGGCCATCTGGGTAGCCTGAGGTAGTCCCATGAACCCTTTAAAGCAAAGAGGGTTTTCTGGCTGGCAGCAGAAGAGGAAGGCAAAGGGGAGGTGTGAGAGATGCAAAGCAGGGGAAGGAGTCAGAGTACCCTTCTTGGCTCACAGATGGAGGGTGCCACATGGGAAAGAGTGCAGGGGGCCCTCAAGGCAGAGAGCAGACCCTGGCTGACAGCCAGAAAGGAAATGAGAATCTTAGTCCTACAGATGCAAAAAACTGACTCTGCCAACAATCCTAATAAGCTTGGAAATGGATTCTTCCTCAGAGCTTCCAGAGAAGGACCCAGCTGGGCTAACACCTTGGCCTTGTGTGACCCTGACAAAACACCCACTTAAACCCACAAAGACTTTGATCTATAGACTATGGGTGCAGTTTTAAGTCAGCAAATTTGTGGTAAACTGGTATGGGAACAGTAAGGAATTAGGCAGACAGAATGTGAAGCAATAGGAGAGAAGGGAGAGTCTTGTCCGTTCAGCCCAAACAGAAGGAGCATTCCAGGTGATCAAGTGTCCTGGCTAGTTCAACCCCACCAGAGCCGAAGAAGTCAAAAATCCTTAAGCTCCAGACCAAAGTGGTTTTGTGTAAAGCAATGGTTTTGACAAACTCAGCAAACGCACAATTTAACATATCATATGTCACGCTGGGGCGTTTCCCACTTTCTCAATGATTTATATCAATTTATTTTACTGGTACCTCCTTTCACCCAGTCTCACCTCCAACACAATTCTCCCCTTTCACAGAGGGGCAGACATTTGCCCTTATTCTTTAGCGTAGATTAAATGACCCCTATTAGGTGGCAAGACATTTTATCAGAAACTGAAGGTGATCAAAGATGAATAAGATGCAATCCTTTCTTTCGAGGAGATTCAAGAAATGCAGTGGAGAACCCAAAACAAGAACACATTCATTTACTGGGCTGTCACGGAGCCTGAGGAGAAACCTGGAGACTGGAAATGGGAAGATAAAGAGCTTACCCTGCCATGGCCCCATGACAGATACTATGTATTTGTTTAATTTGTTAGTTCACCTTAAAAGCAGACTTCTAGATAAAGCAATGGTAGAGAGGTGTGATGAATAAGGTTAGTAAGTGAAAAACAAAGGGGAGGAAAACACTAAGCATTACAATTTCACCTGCATATATCTTAGTCTCATCAAGAGGTGTTTGATCTGTGTTTTCTTCATACCATTAGTTCTATAGCTAAACCAGTGTCCTAGGAGCTGGGGTTTGTTTTTCTTCCCTGTGTTATTATTGGTATAAATTTATTCCTGTCAACACAGATTTACAGAAGTGGAACTCCCTAACACAAATATTGCAGGCATACTTCAAGGACCAAAGTTAAGAACTCGAAACATTTAAATTGCTTTAACACTTGCTAACATATTTCAGTTTCACTTATATGAAAAGATAAATAGCCAGAGTCCTGCTAGAAAAATTATTTTAGTCATAATTCTAATTTTTCCTCCTGGCTTTTCCTAAAAATTCTGAAATTATTTATACCTATGAATCACTGCTTCCAATACTAACTAATGATGATAGTAATTCTGTCCACATGGGGACGCTGCAGAAAAGAGGGCTAATGTTCATTCCCTGTCTTGAAGCAGTTGAAATGCAAAAGTACTTGCATGCTTTGCAGACATCTCTACTCAGACTTGTTTCATTATTTTTATAGCAAATGCAGCTCTTAGCATTGCAGGCATAACAAATATGAGATTCATGAGCTAGGACTTGTGCTATAAGGCCCACAGAGTATGAGAGGAGTCCTGCCCATGAGAAGCACTCAAGCTGGTATACAGGAGCAAACCAGACTGGGCATGACTCACGGACTACCCTCCATTCCCACCGCTCCTCACCTGCACCAGGCCCACGTCATCTCTTACCTGGAGAATCACAATAGTCTCCCAACTGGCCTTCCATCTACCATCCAAACACCTTCCAGATAATTTCCCTACTACACAGAGCCTTACACAAAATGCTTTGTTTGGGATTACACTGCACCTCTGTTTAACATCTTTCAATGGTATAGGAAACAATGAATAAAATTCAAACTCAGTAATTTTTCAGGAAACCCATGTCCTGGCCTCTGTTTGCCTCTCCCTTTAGCCTTTCCTCTGGGTATCCCCTCGCCGTACCCTTTCAGTGCAGGACCCAAGCACACTGAGCTGTTTACCATTATGCACCGCACCTGGGTGCATTTCCTACCTGGAGTGTTTTCCCCTTTGAGCCTCTTCCCAGTCTCCCCTCCCCTGATCCAAGTCTTCCTGGTTCCTGACAAATATCTGCTCATCATTTACAACTGAAGTATCATCTCTCACCAGGACCTTTTCTGCTCCCACCCATACATACCCCACCCTCCACAGCTAGAAAAGACCACCCCCTCCTTTATGTTGCCTCCATGTTCTCTGTGGACTTCCATCAGACTCCCCATAATGAGTTAGGAAACATCTTTTCGTGTCTGCAACTCTGTGTCGAGCTGCCATGAGGCAGAGGCCACATCTTCCTTGTATTTCCCAGTACTGCCTTCAAGCACATTAAAACATTGCCGAAATAGGAAACCCACACATGAAACCGTTGCAAAGACAGCAGCAGTGTGCAAAGAGCACTAAGGAATGCATATCTTGCTCTAAGCACCTTGAAAGTTCTGAGAAGTCAACCAGTGTGGGGAAAGCATTTCACTGTCAGACAGACCTGTATTCACATCCAGACTCTCCCACCTCCTAGTGTGACCATGGATGTGTCAGTTCATGTCCCTCGGCTGAACCAGGACAGTAGTATCGATCTTGCAGAGTGTTTGTGTAAGGATTAGGTGAGTATGTGATGACCTGACACTGTAGTTGCTAAGAAAATACCATTACTGTCCCTTTTCTCTAAGAGCGAGTGATTATATGTGCCCGATGACTCAAGTACGACTTCTTAAAGGGGGCGAGACTTAATCTTGACTTTTAAACAAGAAGAATTTGGACAGATAGATGTTGATAAAAAGTGCCATTCATGTAGAGAGATAGCTTGAGCAAAAGCAGTCAGCCTGCTTGCAACTCTTCCCAGATGGGCCTAAGGTCCGACCTTCAGATGCTATATTTTCCCACAATTCAGCTTCTTGTAGCAATGTGAGAGGAACTATTCACGAACAGAATCCAGCTTCAAAACCCAAGAATATTATAAATTAGAGAGAAGACATAAAATAGCCTTACTTATTTAGGGGGGAAAAAACCCCATTCTGTGGTGGAGGAATGTTCCCGAAAACGATGTTGAAGGGTACTGGGCTGTTCACTTGCACAGAAGCAAGCATTATACTAACAGACAGCAGAGCTGCCAGGACAGCATCTACCGGCACTTAAACAAACACGGGATAGGTAATAATTTCCATGTGTGGACGGTTCGAGTGTTAACAGAGCAGTCTAAAGCAATCTCATTTACTTTTATGGTTAAGTGTTCAAGAAGCATCTTTTTTTTAGCTTTTTTTTTAACATAGAATCTTTTAATGGCTGAAGGGAGGCCAGTAAAGCCTGAAAAACAATTTAGAATGATGTGTAAAGTAGTTACATTTTCCAAGCCCGCTTGCTCAATTATTCCACCTATATCAATAGCTCTTAGTGGCATTTGATGTATAATGGTCTCAATCCAATCACCCACTTCAGCAGGACAGCAACAGCTATCCAAATGGAATGGAGTCCAGGTTTGAAGTTGATTACAAACTCAGGCCTTTGTCCTGACCGTATCCAGCATTAGCTTGCTGTCACTGAGAAGCGGTGCTGTCGGCAGGCTGGCCTGCTATCGCTCCAAATGCCAGTTCATTTCATTTCAAATCCACAGCTAGGTTTGTGCTATCAGAAAACCAAAGCAATTGATTTCTTTCTACCTCTGTTGAGATAAGGGGAACAATGTGTAATTTGGTCTAGGTTTAAAAAAAGTCTAGATTGTAGGCAAAGGTTTAAAGAAAGGGATAAAGACACAAGTGGCAATTTTCACAGTACCTCCATTTATTAGGACTTTAATAAATTTTAAGAGAATTACAAAGAACTGAAAGTTAAAAATCCAAAGATCAGAAAGTGAAAGGAACGAAGTGTTGAAATTCTGTTCTGATAGCATTCATGTTGGTTTCTTCATGTGTGGCCACATGCAACGGACTTTGAACTGGGCTCCTTGCCCCTGAAGTCTGATCTACACATAATATCCTCGGTGATGCTTTTCAAATGTTCAGTTAGATCCTATCACTTCTCTGCTCAAACTCCTCTAATGGCTTCCAGCCTTGCTCAGAACAAATCTCAAGTCTTCCCCAAGGCCCGGCAGCCTCTCTGGAACTTCCCAGCATCACCTGCATAGCCCTCCGGGTTTACTCCCACCCGGACACACTCGGAACTTACAAAACACTGAGCAGCTCACGCTCCGGGCTGTGCGCGGGGCTTCCCCACTCCTCCCCTGTGCGGGCTTCGCCCCCCTTCAGTCTGCTCAAGCGTCAGCTACTCAGAGAAGCCTTCCCCGACCACATCTAACAGAGAAACTCCACCACTGCCATCCCCTTGCCCTACTTTATTGTTCTCCTTAGCAGTTATCGTGAACTCATGTTAGATTATCCAAATAGCTCTTCCTCGATTTATCTGTCTTGCCCTTTAGACCAGTAGCTGCAATGTGGGGGATGCTGTACCCCAGAGCCGGGAACACAGTGTGCCCCATGAGAGATGTTGTGGGAGGAGGGAGGAAGAGAGGAAGACTCCTTGGTCTTACTACTCAAGTATCTGTGCTTTAGCTCCGCAAATAATTGGACATGGGACTGTTTGGACAGCAATTACATCTCTCCCCGATCTATCTCCTGGAGACCGTGACACCATGGAAACAGCATAGGTATTGGCACCCAAGAGCCTAGAATTGAAATCCACCTCCATCACCAAGTAGCTTTTTGACTGTGGACAAGTTTTTTAAACTCTCTATGGAATTTTACAGTTGATAAAACTTAAAAGCACCTGTAAGGATTGGGCTAGACACTGGGGATACCTCAGAAAAATTACTGAGAGTTTTAAATCAGCTAACTTCCATTAAAACTAACTGGGCAAAAGAATATATGACTAATAAATATGAGCTCTCTGACCCCAACATCCATCCTGTCCTCCCAGCAGCCGTACCTGGTACTACGTCCACAAACGAACCCAGGAAAAGAGTGAGTAGCTACTGTGAGTCTGTGAAAACCAATAAAGAGCAAATGAAATAACTCAGGTATAAGTACTTTGAAAATGGTAGCATGGCATACAAATAAACTGTAGGAATTATCATTACCTGTAAAAATTTACTTTAGAACCAGGTTTCTGGGCCTTAAATGTCTAATCAAGTAAATTAGCTTGAGGAGAGACCAAACAGAGGACTCCAGAATAAAGAAGAAACCAAGCGAGGATGAAACAGGGACAGAGAGGAGGGTGAGCGGCAAGAGGAATGGGTATGAGAGAGCATGCGGGAGTACCAGGTCTCGGAATGACAGGGGTGTGGCTGGCCAGAGGCTTCAGGAAGGGTGCAGTCAGGCTCACCATGACGACAGTTTCCACCTCAATGGGAGAAGAAATGAGATAGGTCGCAGCACCAACAGGCCCCCAGCTCTGCCACGGCCATCTCTCCTGCTGCCATGGGGCCATGATCAAGTGCAGGTAAGAATGGGACAGATGATACAGTGAAAATCATCCCACCCACTGACAGAGGTGAGTAAAATAGAAACAGCAGGAGAATTCGCTTCATATTTATCATCACCCTCTGGGACTCTCCCTGAATCACCTCTGTCAAGCACAGTGCTGCAGGGAAGGGACTCGCGGAGTCCCCGCGACACGTTGGGTCTTGTGCTAGAGGCCATCTCATACATCATCTCGTTTTTATCTTCACAATAATCTAAGTAGTCTTATTATCCTTATTGTCTAAAACAAAATAATAGAAACCTGAAATTCGGGAAGCTATTGAAAGTATTGAAGCTAGAAAACAGCTTAGCTCCGGCTCTGTGAAAAAACAAAAATGAAAAACAAGTCATGTCTCCCATTTGTATAATAGCACTTTATGATTTCCGAAGTGTTTTCATGAGCATCCCTCTAATTTGACATTCCCACGCACCTTGACAGACAAATAATGCAGTATTATTATACTTACAAAGAACAACAAGGCTGAGGCTCAGAATAATAGAGGGATTTGTCCAAAATTGCACAGCCACTAAGTAATAGAACTAGGACTTGGACCCACTTCACTAATTCTGAGACTAAGTGCTCTTTCCACTAAGAGATGATGTCCTGCTTTTCAGAAGAGGACTAGGTTTGAGTAAACCATAGGTATTATAAATCTAAGCTGGGAAAGAACATAGTGCTCATTGAGAATATTCTAAGTAGTAGTTCAAACTCCACGAATTACCTGGGGTAACAAAATTGTTGACACTTCAAATCTCCATGGCTCAACACTATAAAAGCTTATGTTCCAGTCATCTACAAATACAAAAAGATACTCTTGGACAGGGTAGCTCAGGCATGCAGGTCCATTCATCCCTTACTTGGGCCTCAGAATCCTTTGCACTCAGGCAGAAGGGAAAGAGATGGACACACAGCATTTCAGCTCCATTCCACTGGGAGTAGTAGCGACAGGCCATTCTTGGATTTGAGTGGGCCAACTAGTCCATGGTGGGGAAGCCACTGTCAGGAACACTTTGTGTTACATGGAGGGGAGAGCATCAATTGTCAGTGAATAGCCAATCATCTCCACCACACCCTAACACCACCAAAGATGAAATGAGCAGTGGCCATGGGATAATACCCTCAGAAAATAAAAGATCACCTCAGATAATTTTACATTGGCATAAATGAAGCTCATGTTCTCAGTTATTTGCTGCTGCTGTTACATGTTCTTTTGAAGCATACAGATAACAAAAAGTACATGTACCCTTGAAGCCTAGGATAATGGATTCTTATCCATCAGGGTATAGGAGATTACCTGGGTTGTACCCTAAAAAGACTGAGACTTTTATACAAGTGATTCTGATACCTCAGGCTGACAGACCATACTGTGAAATACTGGCACAAAACCACAGTTAACTGACTGCTGATTACACAATGGCTACTTAATGCTAGATTGGACAGAAGAGAAATGCATCCATCTTGTGTCACCTCTTCCCAAACCCCCAGCACACTGTCAGCTCCAGGAAGAAGCAGGAAATCTAGGTGACTTCAGATTTTCCACATCAAGCAACACACACTCCCACAAAGGATTTGTTTTATTCTCCAGGTTCTATTTTCTGGTCTCCTTGACAATGTGGAAAAAACTTGGCCTTTCGCAGAGACTCAGCTTTCTTCAAATGGCAGGAGTTGCTTCACAAGGACAAAGGAGACAAAGATGGATTGGGTGGATCTAATACCTGGAAAAAATAATGTCTGTATTTAATATCTTCTATTTTAACTACAACACTGTGGCTCTCTCTAGAGCGGAAAGAAACCAGGGTATGCAGTATGGGCCACGTTCAAGCTATGAAACAGTTGTTGCTCATTAACCTTGTACAACGTGACATCCAATTTTTCCTTAACGGGGTAACAAATCACTTCTCATATCAGCTGGTTGCCCCTGAAGTCTTCCAACTATTTTAAGCCTAGTGCTGTGTCCCAGAAAACATCCTGAATGTTATCAGCGGTGATCCAGGAATTCAAGAACAGTCAGTTGAAGAAAGTAATTCAAAATACTTTCCACTTTGGGTGTTTTGAAAAGACCTTTTTATTGGAAAAACAGAAAAATACATTAAGACTTAGAATGCTTGGCTTCATCCTGATTGCCAGGTTTTACAATTGTTTATTGAGCTAGATAGGTTAAAAGAAAGGGAGGCATTCTGAGAGCACCCGAATGTGAGCTGGGACAGGTGATGGGAACAAAAAGGAAACAAACATAAATGACTGGACCTGCAGTGACCATAAGGAAGTGGGAACTCATGGTCTGGATGCATCAAGATGCCCCCAGCTATGTGTGGGGATTCCTCAGGCATGATGATTAGATAAGGCTGCAGTCTTGAGCACACTGAAGGGTGACCCACTAAAACATGACCACCCTACTCAGACCCCTGGGAGACCCCCAATTCTCCCACACAGTGAATCCACATTATAGTCCATCAGCTTTAAACTCCCCAATCTCCTGGCCGCTCCATGGTCACTGAGAGGCATTATCCTCCCAACGGCCTTGTAGCTCTAATCAGACACCACTTCCACCACACTGCTTTCCTGCTACTCATGTCACCAAGCTCCTCTCCTTTCACCGGTTATCTCCAGGCCTTCGCCTTACTAGGCATGAGTGGGTTGCCTGCCTGTGATGGTCACTGACTCCAGAGTCAACCCTGCCACCTCCATCTGCTCATCTATAAAACAGCCAAGCTAGACAATATCTCCCACCGCTTCACTCCCATTTGCCCAGTACCCCCGATTCTGGCATGCTATTGTTCTCCTAGATAGGTTCCCATCTGTGCTCTTTGCCTGCAATTTCTCCCTACTCCAATCTGCCCTTCAAATTCTGCCCAGGCTATTTAGCATATAAGCAACAATTAACATTCCAACCCTGTATAAACTGCGATGTTATTGATTGCATTAATGGTCTCAATTCTTCACCTCCCATTGATTCCAAATTCTGTTTCACATAAAACTGCAGTTTCCTTTCACACTGACTCTGGGCTTAGTCATGAGACTTGTTTGGCCAATAAGATGCTTGCTTAAAAAGCACTTGCTCCATTGGCCTTGATTGCTCTCACTCTTCTACAATTACCATAAGGACTGTGTGGGCTGGCCTACTGAATGAAAGACAAGTGAAGAACTTAGTGGGCCCAATCAGCCCAGCGGGAGCAATCTAGGTCAGCCAAAAGCCCAACACAAACATAGCAATGAGCCAAGCTATGACAACTCAGAACAAATCAGCCAAGTCTAGCCTATATCACCAACCCACAGACTAAATACATGCTTATTGTTTTCAGCCACCGGTGTGTGTTGTGGTTTGTTACAAGGCATGATTGTGACAATAGATAACCAATGCAATATAATACACACTACAATTAATGATTTCAGAGGAGGATATCTAGCTCCATCGGTCAGAAATAAAGGCTCCCCATCGTGTAACCATTTTCTCTCAAGGTCCTGAGTCTTCTACTCTCCCATCTGTGGAGTCTGGATGCCCCTGGGCTATAAGACAGAATAAGTCAGGACAGACCTTCTCAGACAAACAAGCACGGCTCCCCACTAGATGAGAGGGGAAGCCTCTGGTGATTAGAGATGCTCAATGTCCAGCCATGAAAGAAGTCAGCAGGGACTCAGTTTCCTCACAGCTAGCTGGAATTGGTGAGAGGGAAGCTTTAGTAACAGTTTAGGTTTTATAGTATAGACTCTCAGATTAGGGTAAATAAACACTAAAAGTGTGCATCTGAATCATTCCCTTACACTGACCAGCAGCTTCCCACCAGAATGGTTGATTTTCTCCAGGATTTGTTTTTTATTTGTCTTATGTCTATGTGGGGGGGGGGTCTGGGGGACAGAGTGGGGGCCATAGGAAAGTCCTAAGGATACAAGTAAGGGATTGTATGAGGATTGTGAAGACAGGAAAAATACTAAATAGTACTTTGAAATATTATCCCATAAAATATTTATTTTTCTCTCCGACTTGAATATAAATTCTTTGAGAATAGTGTCCCAATCCAGTCCCCATCTGAGGTGGCAGTAGAACCAATGGAGAAAAAACTGGGTTTATACTCTATGATCAGGGAAAGTGGCTTAACTTCTTCTTTCTCAGAGTAAACAGGAGTCACTATGTTGTCTTATGTAACCAAAAAAGACAAGGTAGATAGATGATAGATGGATAGAATAAATATATTAATTAAATGTTATCTCTCTACCCTGAAAAATTATACCCCTGATTATCCCAGACTATTATTCTCTACTATGTTATTACTCTTTATTTTCTTCATAGTACTTTATCATAATTGAAAATTCTCATATGTTTATTTACATTTATTTTATATTCTTCCCAACTTAAATTTAAGCACCATGAGGAAGGTTCTCCATGAGAGGAGGACCCTGTGAGGACATGCTATTTTATTGTATCTCTGGGTGTTACAAATTGTGAGGTATATGGTGGGTACTCAGTAAATATAATAGGAAGGAAGGAAGGAGAAAAAGAAGGAAGAGAGGGAGGGAAGGAGGGAAAGAAGAAACTAAGGAAAAAAGAAGGGAGGAAGGGAAGGAAGGAGGGAGAAGATGAATGCACACGTGAATACTTTATCTTTAGGGTAATCTGACTTCTTCCTAAGATCCACTCCACCAAAGAAACTGAATTTCTTTGGGCACATTTGGGTTTATAGAAATAATCTCAATTCACAGAAAGAAAGGTAATATTTTCTATGCATTATAAAAAGTTACTTGTTCATAGAATTATTTCAGTTCAAAGATGTCTGTGTTCTCTGATAATTCATTCTCTAAATAATTATGAGTTTAGTAATTCTGCATATAGATAACACATGTAGACGCAATCAAGACCATAAAATGAGCCATTTAACCCTTCTGAGCACATTTTCTTGTCTGAATAATTAAAGACTTGAATAACATGACTTTTATGGTTGCTTTTTAAGTCTTACGAGTTAATGATAATGAGAAACACTACCACTTCTGGATGCAAGTTTCCCCCAAAGAAACTATAATCTCTACCAGGCATATTCTCCAAATTCAATAACTATAGAAAATCACTAAGACTGGGTCTTCAAAGTACTATGTTTGTATATTTAAGCTCGCTATAGAAAGGTCAGCTGAAATCACAAAATCCTGATTTAAAAATAACCCTCTGCCAACATTAATTTTGTATGTGAGAATCAGATGCCTTAGCCAGAGCCTGAAGAAGCATTCTATAGCCAGGGGGCCCAACCCCAGCAAGGCACAGCCTTCCATGAGCTCCAGCTGTGGGTGTAGAGCTACAATATGGTCCCTGGACTACAGAATAATCACATTACTCTGAGTCTATCTACACGCTTCCTTGAAATGAAGCATGAATGAGGAAAAAAGATGACATTAATAGAATCTTTTTCCTATCCTCTTCATTCATCTCCATCATAGTAGATGCTTCAGTCAAGGTTCTTTTGTTTGCAAGTAACAGAAAACCTCTTAAGATCACAGGGGGAAATAACATTTTTAAAAATAAAGGGACAATGTTATCTTGTAAAATCTGGGGCAGGACTATGTTAGGCCTCAGTAAGGGTGAAAATGCTGATTGAAAGCCAGCAAGAGCAAGGCCATCATCTTGCTGGTCCTTCCCTGAGACCCTTATCTCTGCTCTCCTCTCCTTACAGGCCTGATTTTTACCTTTTCCATGCCCACGGCTGTTACCCAGTCTCCAAGTTTGTGCCACCTCAGTTCAAGCCACACACAGAGGCTAAAACTAATCCCCTTCTCGACCCAATTCAAACTCCTGGGAAAGAGATTCTGATTGCCCAGATTTGGCCAAGTAACCTTTTCTGTTCAAATCAACTGTGACCAGGTGGGTAATCCTATAGTACAAATACAACTTTAAAGGGATCCTCTGTGAGTCAAAAGGGGGAAGGCCATAGAAAAATCAGGTCATTGTTAAGACATTCCAAAAAGGGCCTACCATAACTTAACTTCAAAGGGACTCTGTTAGGAGGGAGAGTTTAGACTATTCCCAAAAGGAATCTTGAAAACATAGGCAGCTGTAGTATATTGCTAATATCTACACAACTTTATAACCTACAATTGTATAGCTCAGACATCTAACATGTGTCTCACTAAGCTAAAATCAAGGTGTGTTGACAGGGCTGTGTTTCTCTCTCAGGATCTAGGGGAGAATACATTTCTTTGCCTTCTCCATGTTGTAGAGGACATGCACATTCCTTGGCTCATAGCTCTTTCCTCCATCTTCAAAGCCAGTAATGCTGCATCTCTCTGGCCATTCTTCCATTATCATATTTCTTTCTCTGACCACAAGCTGAAAGATTCCCCAGTTTAAAGGACCCACGTGATTAGATTGAACTCACTTAGCTAACCCAGGATAATTGCACATCTCAAGGACCTAACGTAATCCAGTCTGTAAAATTACTTTCACCATGTAAGTTTCACCACTGACAGATTCCAGGGATGATGATGACATGGAAACATTTGGGGCACCACAGAAGCATCTTGAAATTAAAAGACTTACAGTTTTTTCTTACAGGACTTTTTTCTCATTTTCCAAATGCCATAATTATTTTCCAGCTCTTCATTCAGTGATCATTTTATAGCAGAAATATAAAGCTATGTGCATATAAAAACATGAAGTTTTCAGCCTCACCTACAAAGGCCTTGTTAACATTTGATTGGGTTAATATTAGATATCAACAGTCACTGATTAACAATTGTATTGGAAAAAAAAACAGAGGTAACACAATGTGAACCTCTACTAATTCTCAAGCTCTTTCCCAGGCACTTTATATCTCCCATTTCACTTAATCATCACAATGACCTTGCAAAGTGAATGGTGTTAGTTACATTTTACAAGCAAATAAAACAGTGATAAATACATTGCCCAAAGTCAAACAGATAATAAGAAATGGAGCCAAGATCCAAATTCAGAGCCCTGTCCAACTTCAGAGGTTCTATTTTTTCCTTTATAGCCAACAGCCACTAAAGAATAAAACCCCTAGAATAAGGCCATCCTAGGTGGCCTTATAATGTTCTCTTATCCCATCATCGGAAATAACAACTACTCCATGAACGATATCGATCACTCCACTAATAAGCAAACACTTTAGCAGGGTGAGACACGGGGACACACGATTAGCTCTCGAGCAGAGCTTTTGAGTGGAGGACTAACAAGGCTCTGAGGATGGCCAGGATCTTGCAGACAGCTGCTTTTTATTACTTTTCATGGCATGGATTTTCTTTCTCATCCTTCCCAATTACTTACACGGAAGTAGATGTGGATATGAGGACGAGAAAGAGAATGTGCCTCCGTATCCTCATCCATAAAATGGACATAACCAAAGACCTTAAATAACCCCAAATGACTGTTGGAGGATTAAATTAGTTAATGTGTGTAAAGCACTTAGTTCCTGTCACCTAAGAAGCATTATCATCCCTACCATGACCACCACCACCATCACCATCATCATCACTATCGTCACCATCTTCACCTTCATTAACAATTCATACTTAAATACTAACATGCCAAAATACAAGGGCCAGAAGGTCTCTATATGGGGGCAAGCTCTCCAGAGTATGAGCTAAACAAACTACTTCCATATGTTTCTGGTCTTCTTTGATCTCAAATGCAGGCATTGACTAAACAATAAACACTCCCATTGAATTTTTATTGTTTCATTACCAGGACAGGCCTTTAGTCCTTAATTCTATTTCTTTCCTTAGTAATCAAAAAAATTCAATTCCCAGCCTGTCCACTTTTTAAATTTATATATGTATAATTTCTCTTACAATAAAATGTCATCAAATTTCACTTTTAGGAACATCTTAGAAATACAGTATATAGCATTCTTTGTAAGTAGGTAACTCAAAATAAGTGATGTCACTTACTCTCTCATCCAAACTATTTTGTCAAAAGTTTGATTAACTTAGTATTTTCACCCACAATGTTTCAACCCTCATTTTTTCTCATCTCTTCTAGACACTCTTTAATGCTTTAACTTCCATCCCAAATGTTTTCTTTGAAGTTTTTGCTTGTGCTTTTGTTTTATTTCCCTTCATTGTCTCCCACTGTCTCCAATCTTTCCTATTTATTTTTGGAGACTTAGGGCCAACTGTTCCCCTCTTCTATACTTGGGCTTCTGATCCCAGACCTCAGGGAAGCTCACCCTGCTCCTTCCATAGGCTTCCTGAGCTTCTCCTCTTCCTCCTGCTGCGTTCCCTCTTCTCTCATGCTGGCTCCCTTGGCTCCTTCTTGCTCCATATGCCACCTCCTTGTCACTTCCCCTTCAGCTGCCGGCAGTAAAAGTTTGGCTAAAGCTGCTCATCAGCTTTCTTCTTAACACACAGTCATTTGCCTCAATAGAGTTGACGCAGTTTGAACCCATTTTCACCAGTGTCTCGTGGTTTTTATCCTGCAGTGCTGCTTTCCATTCCTCCTCAGCAAGACTCCAACCTCAGCAGACTGTCTCAACCTGCTCTCCATTTCCAGTTCTTCATCTTTGTCCCTTCTGCGGGAGCTCCCAGTAGCTTCTAAAACCTAATTCTGAAACAGAATCCCATCTGTGTGGCTGATAATATAATTTATTTCCTCCTGGCTTACTACAGGAGCAGAGTACTTCTTAGAACACATACCACTCGAACATAGAGGGCTGAAGTTTTAACTACACAAACACGCTGGACTGACTGACATCAAGAGCTAAGAAGGTTTAAGGAATGGTGCATGGAGCTTCAAGCCGGAAACCTACTTCTTAAGAATGATTCTACCACTCAGTCCTTGTTTGAATAAAATGATTTACTTAACCTCTGTGGGCCCATTTAATCTCCAAAATGTGGTGGCCAAACCTATCATCTTTACTGCGTAACAAACTACCCTAAACCCAGCAGCATAAAATAATAACTATTTTACTGTGCTCATGATATCTGGGACTTCCATGAAGAGTCCCAAATGGCTGGGGCTGGAACAGCAGGGGATGGAAGACAGACTTTCTAGATAGCTTCTTCATCCACATAGCTTGTGGCCTGGACTTCCTCACAGCATGGTGGCCTTGAACTTCTTACAAGGGACTGCAGACTCCAAAATGTGAAAATCCTGTTCAGTAAGGAAGGACCTGCATGGCACTTTATGACCTAATTTCAAAAGTCACAGAATGTCCCTTGCTTTGTGTTGTGCTGATTGAAGTACTGTATTTTTCAGACTATAAGACACATCCCCCCCCCATTTGGGGAGGAATGATGGTTGTTAATGCTGCTGTTGAGTTCTGTTTACATTTACATTGGTGAAATATTATGTTACTTATGTTATTAAGTATTTTACCACATTTTTTGCTTCAAAAATTTTTCCCCTATTTTCCTCCTCTAAAACCTAGGTGCATCTTATGGTCCAAAAAATACAGTAGTTACAAGTTCACTCAGATTCAAGGGAGAAGAATTAGACTTTGTCCCTTGAGGTGGGAGTGGCAAGGTCATACTGTAGAAGCACAGGAAGGATGAAAGTTACTATGGTGACCATCCTGAAAAATACACCATGACATACCCCTACCTTCCCTTCTAGCTCTAAAAATCTGACTCTAAGGTTTATTTAGACTCTCAGTAGATGCTCAACTAAAGTTTAGCCTCTGCAGAAAGCAGCCTGAAAAACATGGGGTTTTAGCTTTTTATAAACAAAACACAGCAAGAAGAGAATTCAAAACTACACTTGTTCAAGCCCCAGGTGTGTACCACAGATTGAAGTCTCTCATAAATGTAATAGCAATTCAAACAAAAAGGGTATCACTGAAGGGCAGAACAGTCAAAGAGAGCATCACAGAGTGGAAACAAATTTATGAACCTCTCATTGCTCACGTTATCTCATCTAATCCTCATATTAATACTGAGCGGTAAACATCACACTCCTTACTTTGTAGATCATGAAGCTGAAACCCAGAGAGGTTAAGGGTACTGACCCAAGGTCTCATTGTCAGTTAAAGTGGTCTCAGTGACACATTAGAGGAAGTAGTACCAGGTTCAACTGGGATTGAAGGTGGGTTCTTTGTGTAAGATTTCCCATAACTAAGAGAAAAAACAGTAATTCTTAGCTTGGGGATAATATAAATAAAGTTGAGAAGTGGAAAGGAGCAGAATAGGTGAGGGTGGCAGCAGCAGGAGTCAGAGGCCAGGACGTCGCCTGTGCTACTTGAAGCAGAGAGCTACTACTGTTGGATTGCAGCAAATTGTAAGTTCTGTCTGGCGCAGCAGTGTCCACATGCAACAATGTACAGGCTGAGTTTACTTGACTTCATCACAGAAACAGGGCATTTTCATACCATGGAATTTGCCAGTTTCTATGAAGGCACCCAAACATAGTCTGATCTGCCTAGTTAGGCCAATTTGGTATAAAAACCTGGTTCCTGGCCATTATCATGCAAATTACTATCGTGTTTTAGCATGTCATATTGAATATTTACAAAATATTTGTCAATATTCTGGCAGCTACTACTTCCATCCACAAAGAGAAATGGGTAACAATTTGTATGGTTTTCATTTGTAAATGAAGGCATTGGCCAGTAAAGTAAAGATGGATATTAAAATTACAATTTTGATATTTTTATTAAATCCCTGGAGCCACACACATTTCCCCATCAGTTCATTTTTTACATCATTTTGAGATATTGAGTACTCAATGAGATTCTTTAAAATTGTCTAACACTATGCACGTCTGCCTTCGGTTTTAATTCTCAGGCATATTTCCATAGTTACAGATGAAGAACCCAAAAGGTGTTGGGAGAGAACAGAGGAGAACTAAGACACAGGTGCGAGCCCAGTGTCCCTTCATGGGTCGATTTCATTCAGCACATAGTTTTGACTGTCCTCTGTGATGAAGGGCCACCGAGACTTCAGAGGGTAAACCATCCACGGAAGAGCAAAGGGGCCAGGGAAAGGGCCAGACCCTGCAGGATATTTACATTGCTATGCAGACTCTGCTGTTTCACCAAGAAAGGATATCCTCCCAAATGTCCACCAATTGGAGGACCAATTGACTAGACTGTGGTACATCCACTCAATGAAATATTTAATACAGTGATAAAAAGAATAGAAAAGGTTGATATACACATTTACAGGACATCTCCAGGACATATCATCAAGTAAATAAAAGCAAAGTGAAAAACTGTGTATAGCATACCACGTTTATGTGACAAGAAGGGGTGGGGAATGAATCTATGTACACTTATTTCCTCATATTTTAAACAATAAACATGGAGAGGAAAAATAAAAATTAATAAAACTGGTTATAGGGTATGAGGTAAAAGAAAAAAGTTCCCTTTCCCGCAGAGATAGGCACCAGAATCGTGAGCCGTAGATAGGGAGGGCTCTGTAGGAGCGTAGGTACCTTGCCAAAGTCAGAGCAGGCGTCAGCTCAGATCCCTCTGTCACACCATAGGCTCCAGAAAGCTCTGTCTCACTAATATTTCATCCCCAGTCCTGAAAGTGGCCCCGAGCAGCTTCGGGTACAATTTCAGATGCTGAGATTGTGGGACCCACCGAAGACGACAGCTACCATGCCTCCATGCCCCCCGTCTGGCTGAGCTGGTATTCCTCTTCCCCCTTTCCACAACACGCCTGTACCTCACTAGGTGCAGGAAGAACACATTTCAGCCCATAAGATATAAGCAACTGCCCATCAGCTACAGCCACTTCACACGTGCATTAGGAGCAGCGCCTCATGCCTCTTAGATCTGTAAGGAATTACCTCAGCTAAAAAGATCCCAGCCTCAGCTATAGCACTTACTTGCTCAGGACCTGGACCTACAGTATTAACAATGATAAAGACAGGAACAATGAATTTGATCAAGCACATATTAAGTTCTAGTGACTATAGAGTTTCAAATACTTGTCTCACTGAATCCTCACAATACTCCTAGCAAATACCTACTAATATTATTTCTATTTTACTGATGAGGAAAAGTGAGTCCCCAAGAGGTACAGAATGTCACTAGTGGGTGACAGAGTTGCATTTGAAACCCAGGCATCTTAAAACCAGGCTCTGAAGTCCATGGCCAGTCCACTTTGCACATTGTGAAAATCTGTAACCCTCTGCTCAGACAAGGGCTGGCTGATCCAGAAAAAAACAGCGCGGAGTGAAGTGCTGTAACAAAGTCAAACGAATAATACACATGGTCCTGTTCTCTAGGCCAAGGTATTAAGATAAGATATCCATACAAATTCAAATAAGTAAATAACAGCACAAGATATAATGCTACCAAACTGTCCATCAGACCCTCAATATCCCAGAGAGATATAAAATAGTTCCACGAATCCCCAAACTCATAAATTGCCTTTTAGCATGTAATTGTTTTTTCTTAATTGTATCACTCATGACTTCATACAGAGAATCACTTCACAGGCGATCAGAGTACAGACAGACCGATCAGCTACGGGGCTTGCTCAGTCACTGAGGGGCTCACTCTGCCCACAGCTTCATGAAGATCCAAAGTCACCCCTCAGCACAGTTATCAACCAGCCTCCAATGGGCCATGGGACAAACTCAGATTCTGAAATAATTAAATCTGTGAATGATAACCCAGGAATTCTCAAAGTAAGGTTTAGTGACGATGTTTAAGGCAAAATGAAATAAACGAATAGTCAATGACAAGATTACCAGGTCCCCTTCTGAATGCCTTGCCCGCTCTCTCATTTGCTTGGGCGACTCTGACACTGACACGTACTTCTAAGGCTAAATTACATCCCTAGAGATGCTTTTTGGCTTCCTTTTTAGCTTTTAGGACTCTTCATCAAAGGAGCTTGGGTTGCATCAAACCACACATAGAGCGTTTTACACCTTTCACCGACGCTGGGCAGAGGCAGATCAGTTACTGTTAATTACAGATGCTTTCTGTCATAATGGGCCCGATTTTCAAGAGTCTCAATTGCATAGCTCCCAAATGCCATGCACAAACCTGGTAATGGACCATGCAAATTGAATACTTAGTGGGTCTGTGTGCATTGCGTTCCAAGGGCTGCCTTTGAACATTTAGCCTCGTAGCTCCAAAGCAGTTGTAGCATCGTAATCTGTCATCATTAGCAACAATGCTTGACTTGGTGCTCAACATTCTTATTAACCGTGCAATTATGGATGTAGACAATGTTTAATCACTTTTACAAAAAT
>PVKM010024986.1:0-20196 GCA_004027735.1 Carollia perspicillata
GCAAAAGATGGTATATTTGTAAAAAAAACACACACACAAAAAAAAACCAGCTTTAGACATCACACCCATACAACTCCACCATCTGATCACACACTAAATCAGAGGAACAATGATTAGATGTGAGGTGATAACAGAGACTCCTGTGCAGCAAGAGAAGGCAAATGGAGTCAGATTAAAACAAGACATTTGTATAAGGCTAAATCACAGTTCCCGTAAACCTAGGGGTAGTCTCGTCAGTAAGGGCTCTGCAGAACTATAGCAAAATACCAAATCCTAACACTGTCAAGCCATTTCCCATAATAATTACATGAGGTTTCATTTCTAACCTCTTGAAATGCTCTTAAGTCTGTTTTCTAGTGGCAAAGGCAGAGGTTAAGAGGAGAGAGCTGTTTTGTTGAACACAAGCCACAGACCAAATGCATGATGCTGCAAAAGCAGTCTTTATGCTGCCAGCCAGCCTGACCATTATCCAGCCGAGAAAGAGCCCAGAATGCACAATGCCTGGTAATCACGGAAAGCAGGTGTGTGTGGCTGCAGGTGAAACTCGTGTGTTTGCCTTGTGGTGCCACTTGGTAGGGAATTCCTTCCTTCCAGATTGCTAGACCTCCAAGTGTTTGTGGAAAGAAGTCAGGTGTGGGGACAGTACTACAGAAATGAAAAATGGTCTGGAAGAGACAAACACTGCATTTCTCATCTAGTTTTAAATGGGCCTAGAGAGACATGACATGAGGGCTGCTTAAACCTTTGGACCCATGGCTTAGAGCACAATGGAACATGAGCCCAGAAAGTTTTGTGAGGTCAACAGGGTAGCGTGGGATCTTTACAGTAACTCACTGTCATTTACCCAGTGCTCATAACACCCCAGAATGACTGCATTTCAACAGGTAAAAAGTGCTACAAATACCCAGGTCCCCTGAGGCAGGCAACCCATGAACAATCACAGCTCAAGTGGTTCCACTTTTTCCCTCTCCAGCAAGAACCAGGAATGTGTCCCAGGAGGGGGTTCCCACTGGCAGCTCCTTCGACATCCATCTCTCTCTGCTTTGATTCAGAAAGTCTGCACAGTGGCGGCCAACCTCTGATGATGGAAAAGAGACACAGGCAGCAGAGGAGACTCCTGGACCAAAATCTAGCCTCCCTTGGGACTCTCATTACTACACAGCAGATGGACATAGGAGGTGCAGAAAGTAGGAGGGAGAAACCCAAACAGCAAAAATGCACAGCTCTCAGAAGGACATCACCGTTATTTTATTTCATAACAATCCCAAGAAAAGACTGAATCACTCACAGCTTATTTGTTCATTCACTAGACAGCCATGAACAGGCTCTGTGGAAGCAACATTATCAGTAACAATAACAACTTTATTTCCACTTCTTTGGTTAGTTACATCATCTCTAGTATATTTATTATACAGGTCAGCCACTCTGTTAAGTGCTTTTCTCATTTAACCCATTTAACCAACCACTGAAGCAGGTACTATTGTTTCCTTCCATTACATAGAACAGCACACTGAGATCTTGACAAACTAAATATCTCACCCAACATCACACAGCTAGTAAGTAGCTGAGGTAGGATTTAATTCTTGTCTACGGTATGAAAAAGAAACAGAGCAGCATTCTCTGTATGTTATTAATGTAGTTTGCATCATACTACCACCTCCACAATGTGGTCTGAATGCAGACATAATTAGTGAATGTACAAGGATATTCATTGCAGCACAATTTGGAACCCCAAAGTAGGGGTGGTTCAATCAACCACAGAAAAGCCATACAATGGGATATATGCAGTCATTACAAAGGAAAAATGAGCTAAGTGAGGTGACAACAATGACAACTTTTATATAGTAGTTACTACTTGCTAGGCACTTTTCATATATTAGTTCACTTAATCCTCACAACCCCAGGGTGGGGGGAGAGGGGAAAACAGGCAGAGAGAAACAAAGTATTCGCCCCATTATATAGCCACCAAGTGCAAGAGCCAAAAATCCAACCCTGCTGCTTGGCTTCAGAGTCTATGTTCTTAAACATGACCCTCCACTAAGGTAACAAGACAGCACAATCTCCATGTTGGGAGTGTATGCATATTCCTTAATTTTACACACACACACACACACACACTTTTTAGGGAAAAAAAAAGAACCCTGATTGTGAACAAGGGTTACAGTTGGGCAGTAAGATGGCCTTTCTCTTCCCTTTTATAATAAACACGAAGCACTACAGTATAGTTAGCAAAATTTCTACATCCCCCCAAAAATGATACAGATGTCAAAATGGTACCATACTGAATTATCAAGATCTTGGCTACACGGTTAACGTAAGCCAGCACAGCATGACTTACTGTCGTGATTCATTTTCTCGCTGCCTCTCCTCTCCCCTTCTCCCTCCCTCACTATTCCGAAAGGAAAGGAAAAGCTGAATGTCTACCTCTGACGTTGCAAGGGTTGCTTTACTCTATTTTACTATGTTTAAAAAAATATTTTTAAAAGGGAATGTCAGTTTTATTTAATTTGGTTCTCCACTTTTTATTGTTGTAAAAATTAGTAACAGAAACCTCACACACATGTCATTCAACAAAGACTACTCTTCCCCCAAAGGAAGAGACTGCCTTGAGTCTCAGGCAGAAGTGGTAATACTTGACTCCCACAGGAGGAAGGGCAGGAGGGAGGGAGGACTCCTCCTTGCCCATTCACAGCTCAGCCAGTGGGAGACTGTCATAACCCACCACTTGCAGCCTTCGGTTTCCTCCAATGGACTCTGTTTACAACAGCCCCTCCCAAGTCCATAAAAGAGCATTCCTCTCCTTTGTTCCTGTGCACTTGTGCTAGGTTCACTATTAGACCAAATGTTCTGAGCTGCAATTGATCATATTCCTGAATAAAGCCATTTTGCTTGAGAACAATCTAGCTATCTCATTAAGGTCAATATTCTAAATCAGGGGTGTCAAATTCATTTTCACTAGGGGCCATGTAAGCCTCGAGGTTGCCTTCAAAGGGTTGAATGTAATTTTAGGACTGTATAAATGTAACTACTCCTAACTGGGGGCAAGGAGCTCAGCAATGCCGCTGGGTAGAAACAAGGTGCCGGCCGGATAAAACAAGGTGAGGGGCTGGATTTGGCCTGTGGGCCTTGTGTTTGCCACCTGTGGTCTAAGTCAAAGTTTAATCTACCTTAAAGTTTTAAAGAAGGTCTGACAACAGAGGCCTTTTGAAAGGATCACCTAACTTGACAGAATACTTAGCAAAAAAAAAACATGGAAAGTCCTACATTTTGCAGATAGCAGACATCAACTACAAATCAGGGGTTTGGGGGTTTGTTTTTCTTTTTTAAGTATCCTCTTTAGGTTACAGTGAGGAAAAAAACAGTATCATTTAACATGAAATTTTAAAGGATTTCAGAAATTAATTTATTTCTGGGATAATCATAAGTATGCACGGAGATTCAGAACATGCCCAGGGCCTACTGATTTCTTCTAGACATACAAATATATCACCTCTTGTTCTGTTTATTTTCATGTCTTTCTCACATGGCTCACAAAGTAACATGGTAACAGACTGTGTACTATTTCCTTGGGATTCCACCACTGAAGCAAGAATATGACAGAAAAATGGACACAGTCAGCAAGAAAATTGTATGAACTTAATTAAGTCAACCAAACAGTGAGGATGGTTTTCATAAAGGGGCTGTGGCCCTAGGCGCACAGTGCATACTTTCTATCACAAGGTCAACAGACGGCCCTTAACATTGTGTCCTTGGTGCTACAGAAATTAGTAACAAACACTATCTGACTTATCTGTTCCCCCTCAGAAGTATAATATATGACATCGACTCCGTTAGAATGAAAATCTTTGGCAAATATGATAAATCCCATTTATAGCTCCTGTGTTAGGAAATGGACTGACACCAAAGGGTAAGGCTACGTACACCATAACAGGATTACTATTAGGAGGCTTGATTTGAATTTGACATAGTACCAGTATTCATCTTTATCACACCAATGGTAATGGTGACAACTATAAATTTACCAATAATTGAGTGCACACTAAAATCAAGAGTCTCCTCATTGCTCTTAACAACCTTAGAAAGTGTGTTATTAACTCAATTTCACATAATAAAAAAAATGAATTTTCAAATATTTAAATACTTTACCCAAAGTCACTCAGCTAGAGAATTAGAAGTGTCAGGGTTCAGCCCTGGCTGGTGTGGCTCAGTGCACTGAGTGCTTGGCCTGCAAACCAAAGGGTTGCTGGTTTGATTCCCAGTCAGGGCACATCCCTGGGTTGCAGGCCAGGTACCCAGCAGGGGGACCTCGAGAGGCAACCACACATTGATGTTTCTCTCCTTCTCTTTCCCCCTCCCTTCCCCTCTCAAAAAATAAATAAATAAAATCTTTTTTAAAAAAGTATCAGGATTCAAAGCCCAAGACAGCCTAACACATCAAATCCATTAAGCTACAAGTGCCTTTGTACCACCATCTGTTAAGTGGCCTAAAAAGTTGCTTGAAGAAGTATTGAGATTGGACATTAGAAATACTCAGCTAGAAGCTGTACAGCCTCTTAGAATTAATTTTGTAGAGAATTTAATCACTGGTTGGGGAATGCCAGTGATTCCTTCCCTGTAAAATCAATTCAGTTTTTCTTCATGCAAATCAAGGAACAATCTTCCAATTTTTCAGAATTTCTGTCTTTCTCAACTTCGTTTGTAGGCAAAGCAATGCCTATACAAAATAATTCACATTTCTGCAACATCTACCTAAATTGTTAATAAGTACAATGACCCTGACAGTATAACAAAAATATTTGCCACCCTTAACTAAATAATTTGACTTGACTATCTCAACCCTCAGTCCCATGTGTGGCTTAATTCTTGCTACTTATTAAATTGAGAAGAACAGGTTGGGCTGAACTATGCCTAACATTTTCCTGCTTGTATAACCAACAGCTGTGGATATTTGCATTTGTTTTCCTAACATATTTACTATTAATTAAACCTCACATATGCAGCACAGCTCTTTCTACAAGATACAGCACAAGTTAATCCTCGGAAAACATCGGGGCCAGTGGGGGGATAACTGCTTCTACTCAGAAGTGGGGATTTCAATAAGCATTGTTTGTATCCAATGTAGTATATGATCTAGATAAAGGGAGAAGGTGTCCTGCTCTGGTGGGGAATGGGTAGAATACACCGGAGCTATTGCAATCCATGCTGGTGCCACATTTTAAGACAGACACAAATTGAATAGATGCAAAGGAGAGGTGGGTGGAAACCAGGTTCGAAACCAGGCTGGAAGAGGTTCAATGGTTGTCTCAAGCAGTAGAGTATTGGGTATATATTTAAAACTATGTTCCTTAAATTAGCTCAAAGCATAAGTTTAATGAGATACACCCCAAAAAAATATTGGGTCAGGGGTCTTATAGTCAAGTGGTTGGAACTGATATGTTACACATTTTATCCTCTACTTAGAATTTGAAAAATACTAATATTCTAATGAATACATCCAGGGAATAGATGCTAAAGTTTTATGTGTGCTTTTTTACGTGACCTAGACATCTAGGACACCACGGTTAGCAATTACTGCTCACTAGCAAGAGCTTGAAGACAACAGAATGACAAAGGAATTCTCTGGATAAAACGGAAATATGTGGGATGTGGCCTGCTAAAGTGAAAAAAAAAATCATCATCACACCTACTACTGTGTTGAAGCAACGGAAAAACGCACTAGCCTCAAGGCAAAAATGCCTGAGTTCTAACCCAGCTCTGGTTGGTAACAGACCACCCTCTTGGGCAAGTCAATCTGCTCTGTAAGATTCTGTCTCTTGTCTCTGCTCCAGTGTTTGGTCTGGATTACGTCACAGGGGTGGCAGAATCAAAGTATGCAACACTGAGTGCAGACATGCTCTGTTTGACCAGCATGAACAGTATTTTTATATCGTTTAGGAGCTCAAAGCTATCCATTCCTCCCACCAAGGAAAGCACACCCAGGAATGAAGCTCTGACAACAGAATTAGGCAAGCATCCTCTTCCTACTGGAATCCTTTAAACAAACTGCAGGAATAATTACTTAGGAACATTGGTTCCACTGTATCAAATTCAAGAACTGATAAAACAAAGGTCACTTGCTGCAATCTTTTCAATTTAACTTTTTTTTTGCTTTACTAACGCATGCACACACACACTATTGAAACCAAACAGGAGAAAGTTAGAATGCTTTCTGAAACCTAATCACTCCTGCAGGATTCACATAATCATACCCGTTGTGGGCGAGGATGACTTTAGCCACATCTATTAAATAAATGACAAAGATGAAACACAGCAGTGCAGGCCCATTTGTTCCAGTTAAGGTAGAGCACCCAGGAGTGTGCCTTTGAAACTTCCTGGAGCTTAATTTTTATATCTCTACTTTAGACCACACTGCACTGCATTACATAAGAAATCATTATCTTTTGAAAACTGTGTAAAACATGTTTTTTAAAGATAAAAACTGTGCAGCATGAAGAATATTTTCTTTTAAACTCCAAGGGCAAAGCAGATTTTCCATCTTACTGGAAGCCACTGGATTTTGAGAAGGCACGTCTATCCAAACTCAGTGTTGGGAACCCCTCTGCCTGGTTTCAAGAGCTGTAAACCCCCATGGCTACGGCAGAGTGAGCGACCTTCAAACTGTGAGGCACTAAGGAGACAAAGCTTATCTCCTGCCAGCGCTCCTGGCAGGAGCGCTGCTTCTGCTTCATCCATCTCTGGCCCCCAGTGCTTAGTCAGTTAGTCAAAGACTGGTAAGACCCCTCAGAAGGGGAGCAACCTAAGCCAGACATGATCACTTGGTAGGCACTCAAGGAAGGACTCAGGGGACTGCAGCAAAGAGAGGGTGATAAACCCTCGCTCCCCAGCTACTCTGACATAGCCTGAGTCCTCATTCTGTCTGCAGGAAGTCTCCTAATCTCTTGGCTGCCTTACTTCCCCTGCCTGACTTAAGCCTGAGACAATGCCTTAAGCCTGAGACAATGCTGGTGGTGGGTACTACCCTGTGCTGGAAAGGGCGGGTTCTCTAGGACAATCAGGCCTAAGAAAGAATATGTAAAATCCTGTGAAACCTGCTTGTTTAGAATGTTCTCAATTAGATAAGGATCCAAGCAAGAAGTGAGTTTTGTCCCTCAAAGTTTTATGGCTCTTTAGCTATCTGACCCTGACTCAAAATAGGCCCTCAGAGTTCTTTGTTATCTATTGTTTGACCCTTACTGCCTGACAATGATTAATGAGCTTTACCTGTATCCCTGTGTGTTATGAACCTAATAAATGCCATTGAGGTAAGGACTCCTGGCCCTTCTCCTTTGAGAGATCGACCACCTTTCCTTCCCAAGCAGATCATGTCTTGGTAGTATTATTTTCATCTGTGGTGGAGGGGGGTGGGGGGGAGCAGGAGCGGGGAGCTCCTCACTAAGAACACTTTGGGACTTAAACCAGTAAACAGCTCCAGATAAATTGATGTATTTCAGTTGTACAACCAACAACTCCTTAACAAGAAGTGCCTTGGGAAAAACTGACAAAACTTGAAGTCAAAATTTGTTTTACCATCAAACAAAAGAAGAAAATATTCTTTAAAAGTTGCCAAACCTTTTTTTATGACAAAAGTTATATAAGCAAGGCCAAATGATTACACAGGTGTATATAATCCTCACATGTGTGTTCATAGAAGTCTGTGTTTCCTTTTGATCTTTTTGCAGAATGAGTTCACACTGTAGATGTCCTTGGTTTCGCTGCTCAAAAGGCATCAGTATCTCAGAGAGGTTATTGAAAAATACACAATCTTGCCCTGGCTGGGTTGCTCAGTTGGTTGGAGCATCATCCCATACACTGAAAGGTTGTGGGTTCAATCCTCATGTAACAGTGGAAAATTGTAACAGGAAACTGTAACCCACACCACCACTCATTCTTCTGACATTGTCTCTGTAAGTGCTCACTCTGACAAATACATTAGCTTGTAGATGAACAGTATGTTTGTGTAAGAATCCTAGGAACTAACTTCAAAAGATAAAGACCTCAACCTTAAGGCACCCCAGCTCCAGGAGATTTGCTGACCTTCAACCATGGAGCCAGAATGGCGTGGAGCCAGGATGACTAAACCTGGGTGATGCACACAGGACCATCATGTGCCTTATCAGAATGGACTGTACTAGCCTGCACACAGAGGACTTTGCAAACCTCCTTCCTTGATCTCTTTGCTCCGATCCCCTCTCCCTCCTTGTAAAAGCCTCTGCCTCCACTGAAAGGTGGAGATGGGCTTTGTGACATGAGTCCCCCATCTTCCAGATGGCCAGCATCTGCAAATAAACTGTTTTCCTTCACATCAGCCCCTGCCTCTCAAGCATTGGCTTTCATAGCAACAGGCAGTTGGACCTGTTTTCCATTATACCCGACCAGGGCACAAAGCGAGGCTGGGGGTTCAATCCCTGGTTGGGGCATGTATGGGAGGCAACCAATCGATGTTTCTCTCTCATATCAATGCCTCTGTCCCTCTCACCCTCTCACTCACAAATCAATAAACATATCCTCAGGTGAGGATTAAAACACACATACACACAATACACAAGCTCAGGCCCCATCTCAGGCACAAACTGCAGTTGAACAATATTCCAAGGGGATTCATATGCAAATTAAAGTTTAAAAAAGCCCTGGGTATAGAATGATTATAAAGCACCAATCCAATTCCTCTTTGATGGGAAGATCCAAGTACCACTGTTGATAACACACATCGGTGGAAACCAAAGATGTAGTTGCTGTCTCTATATAACAATGCCTCCAAAAACAGCATGCTCATCTTTTTTTAAGAGCACATCCATATGGGATAATGTCTTATTTACTGTTTACTGAACTGTTGTGAAAACAAGAGCAAAATTAAATTAAATTAAATTAAAATAAATAAAATTAAATTTTAAAAAACATACTGAGTTCCAACCACTGTAAGCAATTGTCTAATCTCATTATCCATCTCATTTGATCTTGGTGCAATCCATTTCATATCCATGTTTGACTTGCGAAGAAATTGAAGCAGAATGAGAATAAAGGGAGCCTTCAAGTTCAGTTCTAGGGGGTGGAGGGCCTCTGGCAACAGCTTCTCCATGTTGCATCAACTCTCCAATAATGTGGCTCAAACACCATCCATGAAATGAACTCTCCTGTCACAACCTCTGACAAAAGTCACCGTATCCAACAGGGTCCTTGGGCAAAGATGTTCACATCCAAAATGCCCAGTGAAAGTCTCAAGTTGCAGATTTATGTAGTGTTCAGGAGGTTGCTAGCGGAGGCTCATGCCACGATTACAGCTCTCAGGCACCTTATTATCGGGATGTAGGGCAGTGAGGGAGACAGGAGAAAATATTGACACATCAGAGGGGAAACTGCTCTCTGTGCTTACCATGCATTTGGGCTAAACTCCTGCCTGCAGAAATGTGACCCCGGGACAAGACCTTTAAGGTCACTCAACTTTTCTCAGACTCCATACCATCTCCCAATTCCCAAGAAGACTGCCTCCTGAAAAACTGTAATCAGGATTCCCAATCTCTGTATCAAAATTGGTCAAACTAATTATCAGGAGTATGTAAAATGCTGGTCATCACTGCCCTTTAGTTATCATGGGACATACTGGATAAATTTAATCTCTGATCCATCTTGCCAGCTAGAATAAGAAACAGAGCTGGCAGGAAGCCTGCTGGTCAGTCCTTTCCCTGAGCATGCCCAGTAGCCCTTGACACAAGCAAGTCACTCCATGTGTCCCAGTCCACTCTTGTGTAAGTGCCACCTGTTTGCCTCAAGTGTGTCTCAAAGTGTGGTTCACTTCCCATGGGGGGGGGGGATGGAAAAGGACTGTAAAAGATGAGTTTAACAGGTGTTCAATATTAGAAAAATACTGGTTCTTTGTACATACATGGTCTTTTTTTTTTTAGTAAATTGTGTTATTTTTAAGGAAGTGAACTTAAAGACTACTATTAAGCAAAAATCAGCTCAGATGATATGTCAATGTGAGGAAAAAATCTTGAAGATGGTTTTCAATCTTTTCAGGAGGCAGAGCACTCAGAGGTGAGCATTTGTTCTGAGAATATAGGGAAATACTCAGATATTCTATTTCATCATAAATACAGGGAAAATTTTATAACTATATAATAGGAAATGATAACTGTTAGAGTACATATCTGCAAAGTTTTTAAAAAACCTCATTAAATCAAAAAAAGATATAGCCAACCTTTTTAAAAATGTGTTGGTTAACAGTTGTTTGCTATTAGTTTATTTTGTTTTTCTTTTTCTAGCATTCAAAAGTACATAAGCTAGAGTAAGAATCAAATATTTTTAAAACTTTGATCAAAGGAAGAGCTTAATAAATTTAATATTTTATTCAATAAGACTATGACTATTTTACTCTATTTCAACCTTAATCATGAATTTCCAATGCTGCTTGGAACATGCTTTAAGAAGCAGGGGACAGATTGTGTCTGAAGTACATTTTATGATTCTATATCATAATTTATGATTGTGAATATTTTAAAAGAATGTTACATACTAGGCCAGACTCCTTCCCTGCAGGAAGCAGAGAACAGAATGCTGGTGAGTCCTGGAAAGCCTCCCAAACCAGGAAGCTGGCAGACTTCGGAGGAGCCAGGGGTGGCTTTTGTACACCAGTCTGTGTTTGGGACAAGACCTGCGCAGGGACCTTATTTTGTGACCCAGGCCCTGATTGCTGAACAGGCTGGTGGGGATTTCTTGACTGCAAGGATGACAGCAAAAGTGCACAGAACGCAGCTAATAACCTGAGAATTTAGGGAGGGGAAACAATGTGGAGAGGTGGGATATTGGAGCTTATAGGGTCTGCAGAACTGGACCTGGATCCAGACTCCTCCTACAGACACGGCCTCCCTCCTCCGAAAAATCTGTAAAGTGACTGGACCCTTCAGTGCCTAGTTCCTTCACATGTTAAATAGAGAAGCTACCAGAATGGCAGCGCCATTGTAAGAAATAAGTGGAATCATATGTATGAAGTTTTCAGAAAAGTACCAGCCTGGAATAATCCATTAATGTTAGCTGTTATTACTTTTAACCCCATAAAATGTAAAGTTAAAAAATATATGTAAACTCTCACACTCTCACCAGTCCTGAAGCACTATGACCAAGGAATAATATATTAAAACAACAACCAACACCTCCAAAGATTAATGGCCTGAATGAGTGGGAAAGGGTCACTGGCAGATTTACTAGAACACTCTGGCCCCAGGTCTAGCCACATCACCCTGACCAGTTAACATTGGCTCCTGGCTTGGAAAGTTCCATGGGTTGTGGTGTTCGTGAGCAGGACTTCTAAAATGTACTACAATCACCTTCAATTTGCTCTTTGATCTACACAGTGACAAGACTGCCTTCTGGGGAATATGTTGAATTCATAAGGAAAATGTAACTGTATTCTAATTTGCCCTTCTCAGGTTTCAGATTGCCTTGACTAGGCTGGTTAGCATTAATTATATTTGTCATTAATTTTAATGACGTTTCTGTAATTAGATACAAAGATTAGAATTTTTATATCCCATTGTACTTTCCTTCTAATACAAATTACTCAAGGTTTTTCAATGAGTTATAAATTACAATAATTTCTTCCAAAGAACAGAAAGAATTCACAGGAAGAGAGAAAACGCCAAAAGATAAATAACTCTACTGCAGATATTACACACTCCAGAATCCCATAATGTCACTGCCCAATAATTATTTGGCACACAGACATTTGTTTTTTACAGCCTCAGAGTCCCCAGCTAGTAAACAAAAGTAAAAAATTGGTATTTAATAAAGATTTAGTCTAACATTGGAGTTAACTTCCCATCGTTATAAATGTCTACTTTCAACATAAAATTCTGGCTGAACCAAAATTCTGGGGGTTTAAAAAATGTTTGTTTGTTTGTTTGTTTGTTTGTTTGTTTGCTTGTTTTTAGAGAGGGGAAGGGAGGTAGAAAGAGAGGGAGAGAAACATCAATGTGCGATGTTTGCCCCCAACTGGGGACCTGGCCCACAACCCAGGCATGTGCCCTGACTGGGAATTCACCCAGCGACCTTTTGGTTTACAGGCTAGCACTCAATCCATTAGCCAAATCAGCCAGGGCAAAAAATTCTGTTTTTGACAAACACAGAAATCCTGAGCAGAATAAAATAGTCGTTATCATCTTTGGTGTTGCTTTCAAGACATGAAATATATTATCACAAAATCATTGATCCCTGTATGATCTGTCTGTGATTTTTTTTCACCCATGAATTTATTGAAAACATGAAATGAGCCCAGTTTTTTTCTTGCGCTGCCTCCTCCATAATTAATTAGTTTCTGAGATGAAAATCTGTCCAACGTTTAAAATGTCAGGGCAAAGAGCTCCTTCTTATTTTGAATGCCTGGGTTTGGGTGGAAACTACCCTTCGTAAGCACTCACATACTTTCCCAGAAGCCTGCTAGTATTTGTCCCTTAAAAACTCAGAGTCCGCCAAGCTTTTGTTCCCATGGTCAATGGATGGACTGTGCACCCATTCTTCACCTTGACACTGGTCTGCTTCACTAAGAGAAATAGCATGCTTAAAATACTTTCCTGTTTGATGATGAACAACTACGCTGAATTTAAAGACCACAAGTGATGTTAACTAAGAAACAGCCAAGAAACTCAACCAAAGAGCCAAGTGGTACTGAGCATATGTTCTTACCTAATAAGGGGCCTTAAGATCCAGGACTCAACTTAGACAGTAGGGGGATAATAGTAAGAAATCAGCCATTGAAACCAGGTAAACCTGGGTTTGAATTCTGCATCTGCTATTGATGATCTACATTGAGTCAATTCCTGAGCCTTTCTAAGCTTCAGTTTCCTCTCCACAAATTCGGGATAAAAACATTAACACTGGACAGTAGTGAAAATTTAATGTGACAACATAAAGCCCATAGTGCCTGACATATGTTAAGAAGTCAGCAGTACTATCCACAAATTTTTTATCATTATCATTATTATTATTATCAAAAAGGGTCAAACTAATATAGCATGAATACAGTTTATTTATCCCAAATGTATGTTTTATTCTTAGTTTTCTAAAATCTGTGATGTAATAATTCTGTCCTTCCCCACCTCCCCCACCTTTTAAAACTACTGCTGCTTAACATTGGTGAACAATGTGAACATCACAATAGACAGTCTCTTATAATAAAGATCTCACAGTCTACATATGAAAGGATATGCATAGAGAAAATCTACAATTACCCAAGTGTTCATTGTGATTATAATGTTGGTAAGTATAGGTCTTTTTAATGGCACTTTCTAATTGTTCTCTGATGACACAAATTACTTCTGAAATATAGAAATTAAACAAAATTTGTTTTGTAAAAGAAATACAACCTACAACCCCAACATACGTAAAACTTACAACCCCAAATCTAATAGAATAAATTACATAAATATAGTTTTTGTCACTCTTACTACACAGTTTGCAATTTTTACTAGTCCCTGGCAATATAAACAGGCATTACTCTGCCTTCTCCCTAGGTGGTACCCAAAGAATAAAAGAAACCAATGCAGCATCCTTTACTACTTGCTGCGTGAAACACTACTGGCAACAGACGGCTGGGGTTTTATGGCTTCTGAATGTTTTAACTTCCATTAATTAAGTCCTACTTAAAATTAATTGTAAAAAGCCACAAAAACAGTAATGTCAAAAAAAAAAGTGATGAGGTGAAAGAATGGAAGATACAGTTCCAAAAAGTTTTTAGGTCTCTGGAGTCCCAGAAAACATCATGTTGAAAATGGTAGCCCTTATTTAAACACACACAGAAAAAAAGATCTCCTTCTCAAACGTATTAAATTATAAATTGGACATCAGTGTTGTAAAGTCTGATTTCTAAATCATAATGGAACACATCTGGGTGATTTTCTGACTCTCCTTGAATATTTGGTTTTCTTGGCAGCAACAGGAAATCTCTGGGCAGACATACAGCTAAAATAATTAATGCCAGCTTTCAGGCACAATGATGAAAAAAAATTCATGACAGCAACAAAAAATGGTACCCCCCCAAAAAAAATAACCACAGAGATTTAATGTAAAACATGAATCCACACGGCCTCCAGCCTAGAGCAGCTGAAAGACATTTGTGTGATTTATGAACAAAGAGTCATTCGATCTCTTTCTTTCAGACCATTGCTGCATTTTCAGCCACTTTTGTTTACACCCAGCACTGGCTGCTTCCATTCATACCCTGGTTTTCTCTGTGCTGAACTGTGCTCCTGATTTCCACCACTGGTTCCAACAAGGCCTGTGCCTTCTCCTTGCTCTTAAGCTCCCACAAATGCAGAGCCCAGCACAGGGCCTAGGACAGGGCAGACACTCCACCAAACACTAGGTAGATGCACTAAAGGACAAATGAGTGTGTGAATGAATCAGGAATGTATGAACAAAAAGCAAACATCAAAAACCAAAGGCTTTCCCTAGTTCTAAAATGGCTTCATTTTAAAAAGGAAAAAGGACTCAGACATGGACAACAGTGTGGTGATGGGAGGGTGTGAGGGGAGGGCCGTTGGTACAGAGAGGGAAAGACGGTAGTGGGAAGTAAGGGGACTAAATAGCAATGGAAAACCAATAACTAAAAATCATTTAAAAAGACAGAGGCACAGGTAGAAACACTGTGCCTCCTCGCACAATCAAAAGAAGGACAACAACAAATTTAAAAATAACAAAACAACCAGAACTGGCAGAAAATCGAACTGTATGGAAGTCTGACAACCAAAGAGTTAAAGAAGAAACATTCATCCGAACGGGTAGGAGCGGCGAGATGGACAGCCAGGTGAAGAGGATATGTGGCAGGGCGGCAGCTGGCAGAGCAGATGGTACCACATTTGCATGCAGAGAAACTGGGAGGAACAACTGGGGAGCAAGACAGACTGCGCAACCCAGGTTTCCACTGCAGGGAAATAAAACATCAAAACCTCTGACTGAAAACACCCATGGGGGTTAAGGTAAGAAGAAAAATTCCCAGCCTTACAGGAGAGTTCATTGGAGAGACCCACAGGGTCCTAGAACATACACAAACCCACCCACCCAGGGAAGGGCCAGCACCAGAAGGGCCCATTTGCTTGTGGGTAGTGGAAGAAGTCACTGAAAGCTGGCAGAGAGCTGAACAAGAACTGCTGTTCCCTCTCAGAACCCCCCACATAGAGTGCCACATACAGTGACATGAGTTGCCCTGCTCTGGTGAACACCTAAGGCTCTGCCCCTTACTACATAACAGGTGCACAGCGACAAAAAAAAAAAAAAAAAATGACCCAAATGAAAGAACAGATCAAAGCTCCAGAAAAATACAACTAAGTGACAAAGAGATAGCCAACCTATCAGATGCAGAGTCCAAAACACAGGTAATCAGGATGCTCACAGAAATGGATGAGTATGGTCACAAAATAGATGGAAAAGGGAAGGCTATGAAAAGTGAAATAAAGGAATATACACAGGGAACCAACAGTGATGGGAAGGAAACTGGGACTCAAATCAATGATTTGGAGCAGGAATAAGAAAGAAACATTCAACCAGAACACAATGAAGAAACAAGAATTCAAAAAAAAAAGGCTTAGGAACCTCCGGGACAACTCTAAACATTCCAACATCCAAATCATAGGGGTGCCAGATGGAAAAGAGGAAGAGCAAGAAATGGAAAACACAATGAAGGAGAAATCTGTCACCAATCTGGCAAAGGAAAGAGACTTTCAAGAAGTCCAGCCCTGGCTGGTGTAGCTCAGTGGATTGAGCATGGACCTGTGAAACAAAGGGTCGCTGGTTCATTTCCCAGTCAGGGCACATGCCTGGGTTGCAGGTCAGGTCCCCAGTAGGGGACACATGAGAGGCAACCACACATTGATGTTTTTCTCCCACTCTTTCTCCTTCCCTTCCACTCTCTCTAAAAATAAATAAATAAAATATTTTTAAAAAAGAAGTCCAGGAAGTTCAGAGAGTCCCAAAGAAGTTGGACCCAAGGAGGAACACACCAAGGCACATCACAATTACACTACCCAAGGTTAAAGATGAGAAGAGAATCTTTAAAGCAGCAAGAGAAAAGGAGACAGTTACCTATGAAGGAGTTCACATAAGACTATCAGCTGATTTCTCAAAAGAAACCTTACAGGCAAAAAGGAGCTAGAAGGAAGCATTACAAGAAGTCATAAAAGGCAAGGACATGCATCCAAGATTGCTCTATCCAGCAAAGCTATCATTTAAAATGGAAGGGCAGATAAAATACTTCTCGGATAAGGTCAAGTTAAAGGAGTTCATCATCACCACACCCTTATTTTATGCAGTGTTAAAGGGACTTATCTAAGAAGAAGATCAAAGTTATGAACAGTAAAATGAAAACAAACTCACAACTATCAACAACCAAACTTAAAAAAAAAGAAAAAGAAACTAGCAAACAACTAGAACAGGAACAGAATGACAGAAATGGAGATCAGGGTTATCAGCAGGGGAGGTGAGGACTGGGGGAAAAGGCACAGGGAATAAGTAGCATAATTGGTAGGTACAAAATAGAGCGGGAGAGGTTAAGAATAGTATAGGAAATGGAGAAGCCATAAAAGCCTTACATATATAGAAGTTATATATATAAGACATACATAGCCTTATATATATGACCCATGGACATGAACTAAGGGGGAAGGGAATGTGGGAGGGGGAGTGCAGGGCAGAGGGGAATAAAGGAGGAAAATGGGACAACTGTAATAGCATAATCAATAAAATATATTTTAAAAATAAATTAAAAATTAAATTTAAACATCATTGAAAAATAAATAAATAAAATGGATATATTACCATATTGCTCTAAAATAAACACATTTACATTTTCACCAAAAAAATTTGTAATAAAATGGCTGAATTCATAAAAACAAATATTCTACTTTTCATAAGCAAACATACAGATAACACGTTCAGTCGCTGTGTTACTTCAGGGAAATTCTCCCCCCCCCATGTTTCAGTTTCTTCACCTGTAAAATGGAGTAACAATATCTGCCTTTGGATTGTTGGTAGGGTCAAATTAGTTTCTGTTTGTAAAATACTTCACAGAGTGACTGGAACAGAATAAATGCTACAAGTCCAGAAAAAAGTAATAAAAACAAATAAACATCTTGTTCGCTATCACTATTCTATTAAAACACAGAGCCCAAGGTTGGCATAAGTACCAAAGGACTTGAAAAATATGTTTAGCCTCCTAGAAGATGGGGAACGAATATACACAGCTGGCTTCAAATCCTGCCTGTTAGACCGGGGTGATGTGTAATCTGTGGGACTCTGGAGACGATCTTTAGACAGAAATGGTAAAAACAGTTCCCATCTCATAGGGATTTTGTGAAGATTACATTAATAGTATGTATAAAGGATTTATTGAGCAGCCTGGCACATAGTTAATAATGAACATATTTTAGCTAACACCACCATAGTGTTATTTAAGGATCTGGTAACATCATGATTAAATAGGTGGCGCATACTAATTAACGTTGTGCATCATTTCTTCATGCATGCAATGCTTGTGGAGCACTTACATCATAGCAAGCAATTTCAAATATCATAGTCTGCAAAAACCACAATAGCCATAGGAGAAAGTTTACAACACGAACTTCATTTCAAAAACAAACAAAAAACCAATACTTTTTAAAGAAAAGCCTTTTGAGAAATATAGGAGAGTATTAAAAGAAAGACAGTATTGATTAAAGACCCAACGTACTCCAGGACCCATCAAAGGCCCTTCCCATACATGATCTAATTTCATCCTCACACAATACCGAGAAGATTGATGCCGTCACTTAAACTACACAGGTGAGGACACCTAGCAGTTGAGCCAGTTCACTTGCCAAGACCACACAAGTCACAGAGCCAGAATTTAAACTCAGATCTACAGACTTTATGCCCATCTCTTTAAAATTTGCCAAACAGAAAAATATGAAGATGAATAAACCAAGTCAAAATTTATCTTTACTTTTAGTAACTTTAAAAAGACATTCATCTCAGCTCAGGTTGATATAACAAGTTTCCAAAGATTCTAATGTATTCCCAAGGTTTTCTGCATGAATGAGTATGCTCCCAGGGGACGCTGTCAATATCCAGACACAGTACTGGTGGTCACAACTAAGGAGGGGCTACTGGCATCTAGGAGTAGAGGCTACGTCCTAAATACCCTACTGTGCACAGCCATGGACAAAACGTCAAAACGTCAACAGCACTGATATTAAGAAACACCGTATTCACCAACAAAATAAAAATCTTTGAATTTCCATAAAGTTGTGTCCAGTGTTTGGCCATGCTCTAGAATTCCACAGGAATAACCAGTCAGTGTGCTCATGTTTCCCCACTATGCAGCTTATGCTTCAGCACACCTTACTGCTAAGACGACCTTATCCATCACCCCCTGAGCTCGGCCAGCATTCATGCATGGCAGGGGCCCTCTTCTCCATGTAGATGTGGACAAATGGACTGATGATGGTTTCAGTGATAGAGAAGGTTCCCAATTGGCTTGTAAAAGGGTTCAGCCCAAGGTAAAGACAGTCAGGAGGGGGCTCTTTCCATTGCCATATATTCGCACTCAACATTTTTCTAGATATAACACAACTTCAACCCAGCACTGTGGTCTTCTTTGCCTGTGTTTTCTGGCATAAAAAACTGTGAGACTATTTAAAATGAACTTTGGAAAGTAAAGTTGAATCTGCTAAGAGCAAGAATTGCAGTCACTTGATAGATTTATCTCCTAATTTGATAGCCTGTGCCCCTTCCCAGAAAATTTCAGCTTAGGATTTATGGTTCTCCTGTGGGAACAGAAACCTTTGAAAGTCAGTCTAATGAATTTTACTCACACCGTGGAGGAGAAGCTCTTGATTCCTGACGGTCTCCAAAAGCCATCTCTCTTTTGAAAGTGACAAGTACATGTTGTTAGGCCGAGCAGTAACAAGTAACTCTAACCTTTTCCTTACTGGCTAGATCTGTTACCTATTACATGTGAGGAGAGCAAGGGTTTTCATGAAAATCACAGCATTTAACAATAAGAATGACAGCTGTAATGCACTTGACAAACTTGAAAAAGGGGTGGCACTAGCTGTTTGCGACTGTGCTGTCACCTTAATGTGTAATAACAGGCAGGGAGAGGGAAGGGCAGTCTATTCTATGTTATTGCCACCCAACATTCAAGCAGGAAGGCAAAAAGACTCCCCCTATCAAACACATACAGGTTAATTTAAGTCAATATTTAATTCTGAAATTATTAACTTATTCTAAGGACCAGCAAAAGCACTGAAGACAATTTAAAGCAAAAGTTCGACAACCACAATACTAAGGACACTGAAAGGATGAGAAAGCAGATCTGAAACTAACGAAACAGGAATCCTGGACGGCTAACTCACACATTTATTCATGGAGAGCTTTAGTGCTCAGGTTCAAGGTAACTCAGGGCCACCAGTGTTAACCACTGAACTCAAATTTTCACTTTGAGGGAAGAATACATTCTTTTTGAAAAATTCTAATAATTTTTTAAAAAATCATTATTGTGATCGATTGGATGGAAAAAAAAAAAACCCTGTATACATATTTTAAGAGCATGTGTGGACAGTTTGTAAAACGTAGAAAAATTAAGGAAGGATGAGTACGAAATTGTTAACAGTGCTTTGAAAAGACAGGAGGAAAAGAATCTAGCCCACACGGTGCAGAAGGTGTAGCAACACTGCTTATTTAACACTTTGTAAGGGCTGTGACTATGGGTGATTTTTACTTTTTTCAGTACTTTTTAGTGTTTTATGTTTTAGGGATTCCATTTTTTACTTTTAAAAGTTTGGGAGGAAAACAGAACAGTGATGCAAAACGCATCAAGAACAAATGTTGGAACATCACATGCTACTTCGGAGCATTCTAGGAGAACTTCTAAGTGCCAGGCCCTGGGCTAAGGCTTCCTTGATCATCTGAGTCCTTGACTGTTTCCTCCTCACAACTGCCTTATCTACCCTGATCAGGGACTGAAGTAGATGCTTTTTAACTAAGAAATCGGTTTCACAGAACTAGGTTCACTAAATGAGTTACTACAGAAATTCTATAGCAATTGCAAATTTTCAAAGACCGAGGATATAATGCAATTGACTGGACATTACACTCACAGATAATTCAGTTTCATCTCATGACTGAAAGCTGTTA
>PVKM010024987.1:7253-20299 GCA_004027735.1 Carollia perspicillata
AGGCTCAGATGAAAAGTACAGCTGGACTGCAGGACGACCATCGCTGAGAACCGTCAGAGGCAAACTCACAGGCTGGGCCGATCCTAAGCCCCCCCCGAGGCAGGTCATGGTGGGCAGTCGCTCCGCAGCCACGTGCCTTCCGCACTGAGAGCACACAGCTGTGTCGGCTCTCCGGCGGCCCAGCCCTGCCTAGCCGTCTCCCACCTCGTGTTCCCTCAGCTTCACATTCACACAGGAAACGACAAAAGTGCCCTTCTCAGAGGCAGTGGACACCTTCCTTCCTGGCAGCTGTCCTCCGTTTTGGCTCAAATACAGTCATGGAAATTCTATCCAGGATGGATGTTTCTTATGTCAACAGGGACTTGTTTTGGGGGCTCCTCACTGACTGCTAACATCGCAGGCCACAGATCGGCAAGGAGTTAGGGCTGGGGACAGCGGGAAAACACCTGACTACATGCCAAATTTAAAAGCTGTTTTTCTCATTTCTTAGTATTGGAAGCACATTACAACTATAGAGTGTAACACTAAAATGAATGTCAAAGTCAGTGTAACGTAGTAACTGAACAAAAATGTCTGTAAACCCAGTCCAGGCAGTCCGCTATTTCACAGGGAATGCATCCCTGCAAACAGCCCTGGCTGGGCGGCTCACGGACAGCGTGCCGGCCTGCAAACCAAAGGGTCCCTGGTTCCATCCCAATCAGGGTGCGTGCCTGGGCTGCGGGCCAGGTCCCCAGTAGGGGGCATGCGAGGGGCAACCAGTCAATGTTTCTCTCCCTCTTTCTCCCCACTTCCCCTCTCTCTGAAAATAAATAAATAAAACCTATTTTTAAAAAGCTATTGCTATGGCTCTTCCTTCCCGGAGAAGAGCAAACGCATGCCCCAGAGGCGTGGGCGTCTCCATTCCCCAGGGAGGTTCCCAGGCAGGGGACCGCTGCACTGTCCCCGCAGAGCTCTGGCTCTCTGCTGTAGTGATGCTCCCCTCCAACTACTTAATAGAGAGGGGCTCAAGACCTGGGGAAGGGACTTCTACCACCGGAGGCAGGACAGAGGAGGCAACAGTGGCCTAGGGGACAATCGGGAATGGGAATGCTGCCGTTCTAATCACCTCCTCCCTCCTCCTCCAACTCCGTTGGGCGTTCCAGCCCCAGGGAGGCCTCCTAGGAGCCTTCAACCTCCTGAAAAGCTTTCTGTGCACGTTCATGGGTACCCAGGGGCTCCCTCGCCCCTGTCCCCACAGCGGCTACTACCCTGCATAGCATCTCTTTCACTGAAAGGCCACGACCGGATCCGCTCGTCTCTGCCTCTCTCCAGACCCAGCGGGACCTGGCACACAGCAGCCGCTCAAACACCTCGAGCCAGGAAGACGGGTGCACGTGCGCGTGAATAGGTCCCGCATCTTCTCCACGGAGACCACGTTTCCCAGACCGCACAGAAAATTCGCTCCCAAGTCTGAAAACACCTCCGGACAAACACGTGTCACTGACTGAATAAATGCATGTTTCCCGATTCCCCACCTGGCCGTTCGGTAGGGCTCCCTAAGAAACGAAACAGCCGTCTTTACAGAGTCTTCAGAAAGCTCTGCGACAGCATGAAAAAAATCGATCTCTTTTCAGAAGTACTGCACAGCTGTAAACACGGCCATTCGGTTAAAAACACACATAAGGTGGATGCTCTCACACACAACTGAACGCCCGCAGTCACTGTGTGACGCTGGAGCCACGCGCTTCAGTGGCACACTCCTCGGTAACAGACCTGACGGCTGCGAGGAGCCGCGAGGGCGGGAAGGCGGGTGCAGGAGGCCACCGCGAACCCTGAGCTGCAGCGCAGGGCAGAGGCATCCCGCGACCTCCCCGAACCACCCGGCTCGGGGCCAACGCTGACTCCAGGCAGCGGGGCCCCCTGTTCCAGGGCGATCTATGGGAACCACCAGGGGTCCTGGCACAGATTAAAGAACACTTGTAGCTTTTTTTCACTTTTCGCTACTGCGAATAAAACAAGCCTTTACCTTAGCTCCCGGAAGCACTTCATTCTGTTTCAGCATGAGGCTCAGCTCTAGCCGACCCATCAGCCCTCCGATCTGCACGGGGTCAGACGGCGCTACCTCCGGCAAACTTCTGGTCAGCTGTGGGTGTGGCTCATAGACAATTTTAGGGTTCCAGCTGGGGGACAGCTTTGGCTCTGTTTCCTACAATAATGCAATAAGAATACAGTACGTTACTGTAAATAAATAGAAATGCAAAATACAACTGTCAACTTAAGAAGAAAGACATATTTGACACACGGAACTGGTTTATGTTACAACAGGCACACTGGCCTCTCGCAGCTGGCGTGAAACAGTCACGTGTCACCACAGCACCTTGGCCATGAAGACGAATAACGGGAAAGGATTTTATGAAAAAAAAGCACAGCTGTTCAAATTACAGTCGTAAGAAAACAGATGTTCTACAATTAATAAAATCTGACTTTTGAAAAGATATGTGATAAATTCCAGAATAGCTGATTTTGATACATAAAAGGATTCTCTACTCATAGAAGGAATAAAAAGCTCCCTAATTACAAACTTTGTTAAAGATACAATTTGTAAGATAGGTGTTCAGCAGCAGAATCACTACTATGTAGGTAAATGGGAACCCTGCTTGATTCCTTGTGTTTACTGTATGAGGACATGAGATGCTAATACACCATTTCTCCCCAAGGGACAGACGGTAATGGTTCCCTATCAAATTAACACACAGCAAAGAGGAAAGGCATTAATTATAAGTATGTTTTAAAATCTCTGAAATACGTCCCCGTTAGTAAGTATTCATGTTAACGTCCACATCAGATGGAAACTTATATACCCTAGCAAAATTGACCACCTCTCATCTGACCCATTTAAAAACCTGCGCCTTAGTACTGGTTTTCCTGTTGTGTTTTTCCTACCGCCGGTGCAGTGGAACACACTGGGGAGGACTTTGCTGATGCGGAAAACTCATCCCAGAAGAGAGAGACTCCAGAGAGCTGCAGCAACTTGTGCGCGAAAGCCGTGGGCTGATGCACGTTAATTCCTGAAGACTCGTCCGCAGTCTCATCGCAGTACACAGTTCTGAAGGTGAAGGGCAAAAAGGGCGCTCACGTCAAACTCCTAGGAAAGCCTCTCGCGATGATAAGAAATGCACACAGCTTTTTAAGTTGAAGGGATTTTTCAAGTGTCAGCACCTTCGAATATGCCTAGAATATGGGTCAGCATTTCCATGCTTTACTCCAGTTAATACTTCAGGAGACCTCACCCCCCAGAGAGAGAACTTTACGGGGCTCCTAAATTTGGGGGGAAGTCAGTAACTTCCTACAGTTAGCTTCAAGGAAAACAATTCCCTCCCTCCCTCCCAAGCAGCTCTGGGTAACAGTGAGACAGCATTTGTCTCCAAGTCCGAAGCCTGGCATAAATGACATTTCTTGAATTCTATGACTATGCTATAAATCCTTGACTAATCTTCAGTTTAATCAAAACAAAGTAGTTCTATATGCATGAGATTTTAGGTATTTTTAACAAACCATTTAAGGTAGTACACCAAAAGTTTAAAGATCTGTCAATAATAACTGTTTCACTAACAGGCATGTTTTGTGAAAGGACAGGAACCGTAACACACATCTGCTTCATAATCGGGCACAGGTCCCCCCCCACAGACCCCCACACGAGCGTCCCTGGTGCTCAGGCCACGGACTTCCTTCTGCTCACTGCTGCTGGCAGTGAGAGTGGCTTTAACACCCAGGTGAGCAATCACTGACTCCCAACAGCCACGAGTGAGCAAGTGAGCAAGTCGATCCCTGGCTGAGACCTATTTACAGGGGCTCCAAGCCGGCAAACAGAACACCAAAAGTTTGTATCTTTCTTACATAAACTGCTACTGCAAATTTTGACCTGATGATGATTTTGACCAAATTTTGCCCTCACAAAGAAAACAGTAGTCTCAGCCTTTCTCATCAAAAATGCTGCTCACGTGAAGGAGACACGCATCAATAGTGCACTGCTTATGTGAAAAACACGGAAACTCTCCAACAGGAGGGCCTCACGGGTAGCAGCTCTGGGACACTCATAGTTTTTATTCGGAATAGACCCAAAGAGAATTGCCTGCTTTGACTTCAACATAGCATTATTATATGCCATTCTACCCCGACTGATATGTTTCAGTTTTCACTAATGGGGTCAGAACATAACTTGGAGAACAGCACTTTACTCTGAAATTACACGATATATCAGTTTAATATCATTACCTCTCGTCTCCAAAAGCATTCTGAAATCTAATGTGAGAGTTAGATTGTTGTTACTCAAAAATGAATGGAATTGGGTCATTTTTTTTTCAGCTATAGAAAGTCTTACCTCTCTATCCGTATTTCGAGCGCAGTTCCAGTTTTGGAATTTTCTGGCACATGTTCAATTCTCAAGACAGTGTCTAAAAAAGTGACTTTTACTCTTCTCAGTACTAGAGAAAACAGGTAACCATCAACATAAGAGACATAAATAAACACTTCAAATGAAAGAACAAATATGAAATTCATTTCATATAAACTTATAAAAAAACGGAATTGAATTCCTTAGCAATCCTGCAATTTTGAGTTCTGCAATAAACGTTCTGCTTTCCTGCGCACGTCCCCCTTGTGGCATCTCAGGAGACAGCTGGGCAGCGACCAGCCCCTTCTGCTCAATCCGGTCCCAGTCTAAGCACCCCAACATGAACCGAGCAGAAACCGGGGTGCGAACGGCCATGCTGAATTGAATACAGTGTTGAATCCACCTCAGCTCTAAAGTTCTAAAGTGAGAACAGTTCATTTAAAAACCATTCCAACGGCTTTTCCTTACACGAGCCTTACTAAATAAAGGTTCTAAATACCATATCATTTTTAAAAAATACTCAGTAATAGCAAACCTGTTTCAATTGTTTCGGCAAACTTTTCAAGTCCTTCGAAAGGCTGGGATCCTTCTCCTTGTTCATCTGTGAGTTTCTGGCTAAGGCATTCTTTCGCCAACTGCATGCTGCTGGTCATGAAACTGGACCAGTACATCGGCTCCGAACCAGTTGCTGTAGAAAGTACAGGGCAATCCGAAATGATTTCTCGTAGTTACTACAAAGCCGCTTCTTAAAATAACACATTTCAAACACATAGGTTCTTAATCCTCCACCAGATAGTCAGCATCAGGGATACAATATTCTAAATTACCCTTGACATTTAAACATCACCTTATGATAGCCAAGATGGGAAAACAAAAATAACAGATCACCAAAAAATCCAGAGACGTGCTCTCATGACACGATATTCATCTGCCAAATATTAATTCACGTATTCATTCAACAAGTACTCAATGGGCATTTTAGACATGCAAGTGCTGTTCAAAATACAATAGAACTGGGTGGACAAACTTCCCGAAAAGGGCCAGCAAACGCTTCAGGCTTCGGGGGCCGCACGGTCTCTATCATGACTGCTCAACTCTTACTCGACCACAAAAGCAGCCCGAGAGGATAAGGAAATAAAGAGGTACATCGTCGGTGTGCCAATAAAAACGTATTTACAAACACAGGTGACAGACCAGGCGTGGCCAGCCGGCCGCAGTTAGCTGACCCTCCACCAGGGGGAGAAAAAGAAACTGACTGTCAGCTCTGTCCTCGGGGAGCCTAGGCCGCAGCGGCAGAAATGAGACGAGAGGAAGGAGAACAGGCAAGGGCTGCGGATCAGCAGATCACGTCATGGCAGCTAAGAGCAGAGGTGAATTCTTCCGGCCAAGGGAATCAACAGGACAACGGGCAGCAGCAGCTGACCTGGGCTTTGGAGGGTCGGCATTAAAGCACTTACAGCGAAAGAGCATCTTCAGGGGAAGAGCTGCTGGGGCCGAGAGACCCTCTCCAGACCCTCCCCTCCCGAGAGCTTGCGCCACAGCCCCTCCTGTCATCCCGAGCAAACTGCCGGCGGCCACTACAGTTACCGCCTTCCAGGTGGACGTGAAAAGCCCTTCCAGCAGGGTGTTCTCAAAGTAAGGAGAAACTGACTTCCCTAAGAAAGTGTTGTTACAGCCACTCCTCATAGTTAAAAGGTGAAATGTTCTTGTGAAGTAAATACCAGATTATTAAGGAGGATTTCCATGCACAGATCACCAGTTTTCAAAATATAGGGACCATAATTCCACCAAGCATAATTTAAACTTTGGTGATTCAGACAGCACTTGAAATTATGACTCTTCAAGTATATATTTATAAACATCATTTGTCTCTGAAAAAAGAATTTAAGTTCATCATTTAAGATGACCCACCATCATAACTCGTTTATAAAATACGCGCCCCCCCACACACACGCACACAAATACACACTCTGCAGTAGAAAATCTGAGATACAATATAGCATAGTGGTTAAGAACAAGGACTACAGTACTAGGTGCCTGGGTTCCTATCCCATCTTTTCCACTTAACTAGCTATGAGACAAGTTATTGGACAAGTTATTAAAGCTGCCTATGCCTCAATTTCCTGTCCTATAAAATAGAGATAATAAAAAACATCTATTTCAAAGAGTTATTGTGAGGATATTTGTAAAGCACTAAGAATACTATCTGGCATGCAAAAACACATACTTGTATGTGTTTGATAAATCAGAAAACATCATACATGTAATTAACACTGTCACACACATAGACTTATAAACAATTACTACAACTTCAGAGCTTCCCCCCTCAAAGTTCCTCCCACCTGGCCCACCCTAAGAAAGAGGTGACAGGATTGGACAACGAACAGCCGACCCCTTTCATCTACATCCGTCGAGACTCTCCGCACACACACGCTCATGCTCTCGCCGAACCGTGTGAAGGTGAACTGCAGACACGGGGACACTCACTCCTGAACACCTCAGCATGTAACTTGTAAGAGCGAGAACATTCTCCTGCAAGACTCCCAAGAGATGTAACGCTGACACGGCACTATCTTACGAACACTGATACCCAAATTACCCCAGCTACCCCTGAAACACCCTTCACGACGATAAACAAACAAACAAAGCGTGATTATGTACTGCAATTAGTTATGCGTGTCTTCAGCCTCCTTCAGTCTGGAGCAGTTCCCCCACTCTTCTCCTCTGTGATGACAGTGACATTCCTGACAGTACCCCCCATGTAGTTCATGACATTCCCCTTACTTGGGGTTTGTCGGACTGCCACTCTATGACGTGCCTCAGGCGAAGCACTTCTGGCAGGAAGAGCAAGTACAAACTAACGTGTAACCTTCTCGGTCGACCACACCGGGACATACACACAGTCAGTCTGAGCCCTTACTGCCCAGGCTGAGTTTGACCATGTGGTTATTTGCGGTGGTCGCTGTCAGTTTTCTGCACTGCACAAGAAACTTTTTCCCTTGTCAGTAGTATGCAGTCCCTGGGAGATGATGTGATTCCGTCTCAATGTTAAGCTCCTCAACAACCCTTCACCAAATGGCGTTAGCATTCATTGATGACCCCGTTCTGTACCAATTTTTACCATGGTGGCCCCCCAAAATGGTGAATTCTACCTTTTTCTTAGGTTTATAAGTAGGCATTCTACTGCAATGAAGGGCCTTCCCTCTCCCTGTCCCCTTCACATATGTATTTATTTATGTGCATCAATACGGACTCAGGGTGTTTTTTTAAATTCGTGTTATAATCCATTATTGTCCTTATTCTTTTTGATACTCAGGCTTTCCAGGATTTGGCCAATGGGAGCCCCGTCAAGCCCAATCCTGTATCCTTTGAACATTTCTCCATCAGTTTTTGAGCATGGCCTTGCTTTCTGGCACAACACCTTGAATCTTTAAAAAACAACAGATCATGGGTAACAAACAGTTAAACCACCATCTGTGCGTGAATAGTGTAAACAGGGAGGGAAGTAACACTAAAGGTACCATCACGCACCCTACCCAGACCCCAACCCTAACATTCTACCTGTCTCACAAACACAATTCAAGGTAACAGGCTGGAGCAGGAGCCGCACCTACCTAGGCGAGGTCTGGGCCGGAAGACCATCTCCAGCCCTCTCACTTCCAGCGCGCAGTTGTCCTGCAGCAGGGAGCCCCAGGGCACGGACAGAGAGATGGACCGGATGAACCCTTCCGTGACTTCCAAAGGCGCGTCTGCCGACTCCAGGATCTCATTGAGACTCTGAAGAGAAAAACCAAACGCAATCTCAAGCCACAAGAACTTAACATCGTTAACTCATTCAAAGATGCTAAACATGCCCACACACGTGTCGGGCGCGGGGGATGAAGGAAGCAGAGCCCTGGCCGAAGGGGACTCCTCGCGGACCTTCCCCACACAGCTTACCTTTACAGGAGCCAGTCCCGAGACAGGGGAGCTGCGCTGTGCTACCCGGGCCTGTGAAAGAGCCCAGCCTGGAGTCTCAGGGCAGGCCCGCTGAGGAAGTGCTACTTCAGGCTGAGACCAGAAGGCTGGGGCGTTAACCAGGCCAAGGGGCCCAGGCAGAGACAAAGGCATGTGGAGGGATGCAAACAAACAAGCAAACAAACAAACAAACAGGCAGAGGTCGGTGAGCGGGAACACACAGATTGGAGATGCAAGAGTATCTGAGGGGAACCGCCGCCTTAGCTGGAGTGCCCGGGGCCGGGGTGACACCCAGAAATGAGGCTACACAGACAGGGGAGAGTGGGATCCGAAGAGCTCGTAATTCAGGCTAAAGAGTCTGAAATCTATCTCAAGGGCAAGGGGAAGCCACTGAAAGATTCTAAGCCACGATGGGGTCTAAACCTTTAGCCAGCCCCCCTGCCACCAGGCAGGGCAGGCACTGGAGGAAAGCACACCGCAGGCAGACGGTTGTTGTCGGTAAGAGAAGCCAGAGAAGCTGGTTGGGCAATCAGGAGAGGGTGGATTTCTGCAACACACGAGGAAGCAAAGTTAACTGGTATCATGAGGGGTACGTGGGAGGAGGAATGAAGAACGACTCCCAGCTGCGGGCCGGGGCAGCGGCTCAGGCAATGGTACCAGGTACCACGACCGAGAAGCCTGGGAAAGCTGGTCAGGGGAGGACGGGGCGCTCGGAGCCAAAGAACACACACACCTGAGCAGACGCCCAGGTGGAGGCTTCTAGGACGCAGCTGGAAATTCCAGTCTAGAACGCTCTCCTGAGCTATCGGGGCTGGAGCTGAACAAGGGCATTATGAATACAGAGGGTAAATGAAGCCATGGGGGTGAGGAGAGACCAGCTTTGGGAACTTACGTAGAGTAGAGTAACGAGAGGCCTAGCACAGAACCCTGATGAACACCAATATTTAAGAAATGGATTAAGAGAAAGGAACTTGCGAAAAAGCAGAGAGGAGGAAAGTCAAGAAAGCTTCACGCCCCAGAAAATCATGGAGAGACAACACGGAAGAAGGAACGGTCAAGTGCAGCAACAGCTAACAAGGCGGCGAAGACTGTCAACGTCCGCTGCATCTGGTGCTCTTCGGGGGCTAGTGACCCGCCGAGAGAAGAGATCTCAGTGGAGGGCGAGGCAAACCAGACTGAAGCAGAAGACAGACAGACGGATGTAAATACGGCTCGCAGAATAACTAAGGGCACTTTTGACAGACAATGTACTTTTTAAATTGGTCAAATAATACTTATTAGGCACCGGCTGACAGGTAGGGTCATTCCGGAACGCCATGTTGCATAAGGGCAGACTCATTAATTCTCTGTGGACAAGCCTCACGCTGAACCTTGAGGGACATGGGACCACCTCCTGTTCCATCAGAGGGCACTGCTGAACGGGGTTCTTCATGCTGGTGTTGGTGTGGTCCTACGGACTCCCCAAAAAGTACATGGGCGTGGGTGGTCTTAAGGTCTGAACGCGCAGACCCTCAGTCTCTAAGTACGTATCCTTCCCACAGTGGGCCTTCCTGAGAAGAGCACCCACGACGGTCCCCTTGGGTGGCAGCGTGTTGAGTCTCCTTTCCCACGTTCCCCTGTTCCTTTGTATAATCTCCCTTCTCCCCCTTGGCCAGGAAAACCCTGCCTTTTAACCTTCCTGAGTCCTCCCCTGTGTACTACCTAGGGCACCAAAATACCCAGCAGTAAGTTCTCCAGTCTTTCCCTGCCTTACACATATTTCTGATGTAACACTCAAGGAAATTCAAAAACCTAGGTGATATTGCTACTGCAAGATCCCTTCCGTTCTCATCTACTGATGACATCAGCATATCTCAAGCTTGTAACTATTTTAAGAATGTAGAATAAGATTTATGCCGAGCCCTGTCAAAGTCTAGTTGTACGTATATTTACCTAGATGCATGAACTAACCAGGAAAGAGGAGAAACAACCTATTCATATCAGTAAGAAGTGCATTCCAATAGAAGTTTCTATGTTTAACTATTCAAATGCATAATGTATTTTTATTGTTTTGATCAACTGCACACTCATAATAATATAATAACACAATCCAGAGGAAAAATGTTAACACTTGAAATTTAATGATTATCTGAAGGAGATACTGATCAGTTAAGATCAATACGATGAGCCCTAGAACAACCTGTAAGGCAACCACTAAAAAACAAACAAAAAAAAAGTGAAGAAATCATTAATTAAAATGTTGCACTAGAAAATATTCACTAATGGCCCTGGCTGGTGTAGCTCAGTGGATTGAGCGTGGGCCTGTGAAGCAAAGGGTCGCTGGTTCAATTCCCAGTCAGGGCACGTGCCTGAGTAGCGGGCCAGGTCAGGTCCCCAGTAGGGGGTGCATGAGAGGCAGCCACACATGGATGTTTCTCTCACTCTTTCTCCCTCCTTTTCCCTCCCTCTAAAAATAAGTAAATAAAATCTTTAAAGAAAGAAAGAAAATATTCACTAGTGTAAAGGAAAGCTTAATAGTAAAAGGAAGGTTTTAAATATAATCAATTTCAATTTAGTCACGTGTTTGTATTGTCAAAAATGATGGCACGATCGATAAAAAACTTAGGTATGAAATAAATAAATAATGATAAAATTGTGCAGAACTAGGGAACAGGATGGACATATGAATTCAATGGAGAAAAGAGACAGTGTTCAATTTCCAACTATTACCAATGAGCACGTTCCAGCATTTTTAATGTGTAATAGGAGTGTGATCCTACCGGGTGAAAATAATTGTATTCCTAGGTCAATATTTACAACACAATGAAAGTTATTCTCCGCATCTATTTAAACTTACAGTGAAAACAATTTTAAGGCAGCTTTATATGTACAAGGAATACAGTAGTTTTTCAAAAAATTTTAAGAGAAGATTGGGCAAACGTGTTTGGAAAACATTCCCCTAAAATACAGATGTGTGCAGGCCCTAGGTCAGTGTCTTGCTAGCAGGGCAGCTCTGGACAAGTTCTTGAGGTCCGAGTCTCGATTTCCTCAACTCAACGTAAGGGCAGTCCCGGTTTCACAGGGTGGGTGTGAGTGTCTATGAGATAAAAGCCAAGCTACCCAACAGTTCCTGGCACTAAGTGAGCACGACACAAGTGCTGACTATTGTTCTGTACCCTCCCCAGTGCCTTCCTAGCACCACGGTGAGCGCTATCAGGAAGTCTAGGTGTGCTCAACAGTACGAAGGAACACAGAGGTTACGTTTCATGTTTCTCTTTAACGAGTACCATAAGGCTAAGAATACATCCTTAATAGTCCAAGCCGAGGCATCGGAGTTCAAACAGAGATAAAATGGAGCATAAAAATATGCAAGAACTGATTTAAACCGAGTACCATATAATTAGCACTTACTACACAGGGGACACCACGCTATACTATTTTGTACCCACGTTACTGCATTACATCTTCAAAATAGCCTTAGAATCACGTATTTTTGCACCCATTTTACAGGTCTAGCAAACATGATCGGAAAAATTAGGTAACTTTTAAAAGGTCTTCAATTAATCACTGCAGAACCAAAACTATAAAAGAGAGAAATACATTTTCGCAATGGAAGATTCTGCAGGACGCTAAGCAAAATCATGTGCTAAACTTGTAATCCTCAGAAATGTAGTTCTCGGGCTTAGGGGCTGACCTCTAGGACAAGCTTTTACAACTAAATGGGAAAATGCTCAATCCCTTTAGTAATGGTGTTTCTGAAAGTGCAATCAAGGCCCACATGCACCACCAGAATTCCTTAGGATATTTCTTAAAAATGTAGATTCTACCCTGGCTGCTGTGGCTCAATGGATTGAGTACTGGCCTGCGAACCAAAGGGTCACTGGTTCAATTCCCAGTCAGGACACATGCCTGGGTTGCAGGCCAGGTCCCCGGTAGCAGGTGCTTGAGAGGCAACCACGCATTGATGTTTCTCTTCCTCTCTTTCTCCCTCCCTTTGCCCCTCTAAAAACAAATAAATAAAATCTTTTTTTTTTTTTTAATGTAGATTCTTAGGTCTTTGGAGCCAGAATCCATAGGGAAGGAGCCAGAAGTCAGCAGGTTAGCAAACTTCCCAAGTGAACGCACCCCATGCCGCTAATGTTTGAGAAGCTCGGGTTTCTGGAGCCTTTTGAGGCTCTGTGGGGTCCAAAAAGAACACCGGAGTCGGAAAGACTTAGGTTTGAAATCTTGCTGCTCAGTTAATACTAAGCCCAAGTCACGTAACCTTGTGGTAAAATGGAAATGGTAGCACCCAACTTAGAGCAAGAAAATGTATATAGAAGCACCCTGTACGATGTATAGAAATACAAGGTGCTTAATTAATGGCCACAATTATCTTCAAAAGTGAACTGAAATCCCCTGTCGTGACACCATGTCCTCTCTGGTCATCAGCCTCATTTCTTTTTCCTTAGGCAAGGCAGCTGTTTGCTCAAACCACCAATTATTAGGTTGACCAAAAAGTCCATATGGCTTTTCCATAAAATAAAAGACACATTTTCCCTTTTCACCAGTAACTTGATTTGGATATTATAAGCATGTAGGCTCTCTCCCACTACTGGCTCCTAGTGGGGAGAGCCCAGGGGTGCTGCCGAACACCTGGCAGTGCATAAGACAGCCCACAGCAAAGAATTATTTGGCTAAAATGTCAATAGTACTAAGAAACTGCACAAACTACTTCTGACACATTCGATCGGCCACA
>PVKM010024988.1:0-20204 GCA_004027735.1 Carollia perspicillata
TTTTACAGATGAGAAAAACCGAGTCTCAAAACAAGTACCATGCCCAAAACCACAGCCAGGAAGGGGCAGGGCCAGGGTTTGGCCCCAAATCTCCCTGGCTGGCTCCCCCTCCTTTCCATCCCTGCTTTCTCCTGGAAGCCTCCCCGGATTTATCCCTGCTGCTGCCAGACTCACCCTCACTGACTCCAAATGTCCGCAAGCTGCAAACTGAAAGAGTGTTCAAACCCTCTCTCCGCCAAGGCTGGCTGGTGAAGACCTCCCACACCACGGAGCTCCACCCCGCACCCAAGAAGTATGGGGTCCCTGAGGATCTGGAGGTTTGTTCCCCTCCCTGGGCAGGCAGACCACGAGTGCTTAGGAAGGTCTGCTGAATGGAATAAAATACTGACACTTAGAATAATTAAGCCACCTCCCCTGGGGGGGGTTCCTTCTCCAGATAAAAGGCTGGGCCTCCAAGGGCCCTTCAGTGGAGTGGCTCTCTAAACAGAACACTGGTCTCTATCCCAGTCCAGTCCTCCATGACCTCTCACCTGGATTTTTCTAGCAGTCTCCGCACTGGCCTCTCAGCTTCCTTGCAAACCCTGTCCCAGCCAGCCTCCCACAACGGCAGGGCGAGCTTCCCAGACACAGATCTGACCTCGACCCCCTCCTGCAGGGCACCCACCTCGCTGCCCCGGGACAAAGTCCAAACCCCTGAGAATGGCTGACCTGGCCCCTGTCTGCCAGCACCCCATGCTCCCTCCTACAGCCAAGCCAGTCTGTTTCTCTTCCTGCCCATAACACCCCCTCTTTCCACTGCAAGCCCTCCAAGAAACCACCACTCCTGACCTCCCCCCAGCTCAGGCCAGAAGGCATCGGCCCCTCCCCCCACCACAACTCTCCTCATCTAGACAATTGCCTCTTTTCACAAAGGCGTGACCCCTCCCTTAAGGATGTGATTGCCTGTGTCTCGAAATACTTGTTGAATGAATGCACGAAGGAATGAGTGAATGAACATTTAAACTGCTCTTCGGGGGCTCTTTTTCTCAGTTGGTTGGAGATGTATTCAGGTGATGCTGACAGAAGAGAAATGTTAGGGCCAGACAGTGGGCTGCTCCAATCTCCCGCCAAGGTCAGCCCTGAATAAAAGCCAGTCTCGCCTCCCCCAGGACCTCCAAGGGGAACGAGGCCCCTCCAGCCTCAGAATCTGGAGCGAGGGCTGCAACCCCTACCTCAAGAGCCAGCACAGCTGCCTCACAGGACTGTAGCTGATTGCTCCACAGCTAGAACGTAAAGGCAAGAGAACAGGTCCTCCACTGCCCTGGGTCATACCATTTCTATAGTGCCGGCCACATGGTAGGTGCCCCCCCCCCGCCCGCACACACGTGACTCAATCAGCCAGGTCACATGCCCAGCTAAAACATGTGCCCAGACACCGTACTGAAACCCAGTACTTCTCTCAGGTAATTGCACCCTTGTCAAGCAGGCAAGTCCTTTAAAAAGGATTCCCCTAAAACCTCCAAGACTGGGGCTGGTGCCTGCCCAGCTCCCCCAGAACTGTCGGGGGCTGAGATGCCAGCATCTAGGGGCGAACACATGTTTGTCCAGGAGCCTCGATGGATTAGCAAAGGGAAAGTTGGGCCAAGGGAGAAGCCTTGTCCAAATGCCCTGGTTACTTATTAGCCAAACCCCAGAGCTTCTCTCTGCAAGGAGCGGGGTGGGGGTGCAGAGGAACAATTAACCCCTTTGGAAGAAAGACAAAGTTAAGCATCTCTCTAAGCCCGCAGTTTAAAAAGGCAAGGGTCCCTGGAGCCTGCCCTCAGATGCTGCAGAGGAAGCACAGGGGCTGGGATCTGGGAAAGGCAGGGCCACAAATGAGGGCCCACTAGTAGTTGCACAGCCCCTACCTGTTCCCTACCCATCACACCTACTAATCCTGCCAGTCAAACAAGAGGATGGGTTGTGATCTCCACTCTCACCCCATTTTGCCCAGAGGGGAGTCCTGGGCTTAGAGAGGTTGTTTCGCCCAAGGTCACAAAGAAGCTGCAAAGAAAAAGCTCTTTCTTTGTGCAACAGGTAATAGCCCTTTCCTTTTCAAACGTAATGGCTGCTCCCGGCAAGAGAAAGTTCACGGCTGCGGCAAGAAGTCCTGACCATCTAGGCGGCTTGCTGAGGTCACACGCTCCGCTCTGGCACTCAGAGCAGGGTTTCAGGGTGAGGCGCCCCAGCTCCTAAGTGAGTGTGTACTATGAGGGTGTGGAAAGGTCAGGTTCGGGTGGGGGTCAGTGGGCTGCTTCCCTCCCCAAATGCCCCCCCTACAGCCCCAGGCGGCGCCACCAGCTGGGTGGGGACAAACCTACCCCGCCTGGGAGCCGGGGAGACTGAGCCCTACATCCATCAAGGTGCCTCTGCCCTGGGAAGGCGTGTGGAGCGGAGCGCAGGCCAGGCGGGGAGGGTGCATCCACAGCCCGGGTGCCCCGGGGCTCAGCGAGCAGCTCTCTCCACCACCCTTGCTGCCCGCATAATCCTTTTGCCCGGGGCTCCGCTTCTCTCGGTACCCCGCGTGTCCACCTCCGGGGCCTCCAACCCACACCGACATCCAGATCCTAGAAGCTCCAGGCTAGGTACCCCGGGTCTCCAGCGATTCCTCCAGATCCCGACCACCACATTTCCCCTTGGACCAGCGTCGGAGAGGTAGAAAGAGATACTAGCTCCTAGACTCCAATCACCATCCACTGTCACCCCCCAGGCTGGGAGCGAGTAGGACTCCAGGCCGCCAGCGCCCGATCCCCTCCTGGGATCTTCAGCCTGGCGGCGCGGGATCTTCCCGCGGGATCCACTCCCAAGTCTCGGGAGACAGATTTCCCGGCTCCCAAATCGGGATTCACCCCTCCCGGCAGACCCCGAGCCCGGGGAGATCCCGCCTCTTCCCCTGCCAACTTTGCCAACTTTTCTCACGGGGCCTCAGCCTAGCAAAAACTTGTTGGCCACCGCCAGTCACCGCCTCGCCAGCCCCTTCGAGAGCCCGGGACAGGGGGCATATGGCCGGCCCCCACCCCCTGCGGCCGCCGCGCAACCTACCCTGGAGCCGCCTTCAATGCCGGCCCGCGCCGCGCCGCCACCTGCCCGCAGCTCGCCGCACCTGCCCTCGCCGCCTGCGGTCCCGCGCAGCCTAGCCTGCTGGGGGCGGGGCCTCGGGCGGGGAAGCGCCCCCCCGTTACCATGGGAACCGCGGCTGGAAGCGCCTGCGCGGAGGGTGCTGGGGCGGAGCGCGGCTGTTCAGACCCTCGCTCGCTCCCGGCTCGGGGGGCCAGAGGGAGGTTGGGAGGGTCAAAGGTTGTGAGTCCTCCTCAGACGCTCCTCCCGGAAGCCCTCCCCCCTCCGGCCCCAGACCTCCCGAACGTGCTGTGCCCAACTTGGAATGTTGTTCATGCTCCCTGTCTGCGTTCCTCAGGCGATCCCCACACCCCCACCTGCATCCGCCGCAACGGACACCGACCCGCCGCCGGGTCTGCGCCCCCAAGTGCCTAAAGCAGCCGGTGACCTCTGGAGGCACTCGGTAAAGTCTCACCCATTGAACTGCTGGGCCTGCAAGTGCCTGTCCTGGAGCGAGCGAGGCCTGCGTGATGCGCTGGCGCCCTCTCGCGGAGAGCGGGGGACTGCACGCAGGGCTGCACCGAGTTCCCTAGGCTCCGTTGTCTGCTGTATGCCAGTCTTTGCCGTGGTGTTGGGGTGGCAGCTGAGCGACGAGGCGTGTAGACTTTTGGACAAGTTGAGAGACTCAGAGGAAGTCGCTCTTGAACGGAAAACGCCTGCTTTGTCATCCTTTACTCATTTCATTCCATAGATCTTTATTAAGCACCTACTGTATGCTGGGTGCTGGGGACACAGTTGAAGCAGCCTGCAAGAACCAGGCTCTGGTGGAGTTTACGGACTTCGTAAACAATAACTGCCAAGATTAATTGCATTTATGATACATGTTCCTAGGGAAACATACGGAGTGTGAATAACTAATCGAAGGACCTAAAATCATATGTGTATTTATTCTAAATTTACAGCTCAATAAAGTTAGAGAAGGGGGAAACCTAACAGTGTGTGGCTGCAGCATGACAGGAAGCTCTCTTACCTCGTGTGTGCGTGTGTGTGTGTGTGTAAAGGGAACTTACCAGAGATACACACCATATCCATTGTTTCATTGAGTCTGCACAGCCTACCTATTGAAGTCACAGTCACCAGCCCCCTTTCACTGCAGAGAAACCTGAGTCTCCCTAAGACAGGGGTGTCAAACTCATTTTCACCAGGGGCTACATCGGCCTCATGGTTGCCTTCAAAGGGCCGAATATAATTTTAGGGCTGTATGAATGTAATTTCTCCTTAACTAGGGGCAAGGAGCTCGACGCTGCCGCCGGGTAGAAACAAGGTGTTGGGCCTGATAAAACCAGGTGGAGGGGCTGGACTCAGCCCGTGGGCCTGGTGTTTGCTGTGCCCTAAGAGACTCGCCAGGAATGGCGAGTTTGAGGCTCCGTGGGATCAGATGCCAGGATATTGTCTTTTATCGTCTGGATGGCTTGAACACAGAGATCAGTACTGGGACCCCACTCAGTGGCTGTTACACACAACTTCCACTCCCAGGGAGACGTCCGTGTGCAGGAGACAGAGAACGGTCAGGCTGAGAGTCAGACCCCCTCTAGCTCCATCTGTAAGCTGGGCAAAGGCTGGCCGAGTCATTGTCTGCTGTCCACTGCCCTCTCTAGAGCTCCTGTATTCACAGTTCCCAGCACAGGGCTTCGCACAGAGTACTCACTCACTAAAGACTGAGCACAGAGAGATAGCAGGTTAAATGCATGAATGACCAACAGCTGATGGAGTCCCTCCGCTACCTCTCCTCCCTAACCTTCTGGGAACTCCTGTCTTTCCTAGGCAAAGCCCGATCAACCCGAATGTGTGGGCTGAGGGCTCTGTTTGACTGAGTGTTCTATGTCTCAGCTCTGCATCCGAGTTAGTCTACCTTGGCATCTCCTCTCTGTCTCAAAATTGAAGCATGAAAGGGGAGAAGATAGCCTTCCTCCTGCCATTTCCCCCTGCAGAAACCCCAAACCCAGATGAGTTCCCAGCCCTGACCAGCCCAGCCCTGGCAACTCTACTTCCCCCAAGATGCCTAGGCCCAGTATCAACGCTTCTATCCCTGTCAAGCTTGGAGGGGTGTCAAACTACAACCCCCAGAGTCCTCCTAGCCCCAGAAGAGGCAGGACTTCCTGGCTCAGTCCCGCCTTAGGTGATTCCCCTGGCATTCCTGTGTCCTCCCTCCCAGGTGTGACTTCCAGCCAGCACACACCCAGAGATTATACTCTGACCAGAGAGGTGTCGGGTTGTACATTGTTTCCAGAGCCAATATCCCACCCCCATTCCCAGGCCTGGCTTTTCTCTTCCTGAGGATAGAGAACAGTGCCACCAAGGCACTTTCCCAGAACCCCTTCTCTGCCATCTTCTACCCCCTCCTCCAGGAAGCCTGTCCTGATTTGGCTGCCTGTTCTGAGACTTGCAGGCAGCTCGGTCCAACAGGGCTTTGTACGACGACGGAGATGTTTTACGTCTCCAATGTAACATTAGCCACAGATGACTACTGAGCATTTGAAATGCAGCCAATGCGACTGAGGAATTGCATTTTAAATTTCATTCCATTTTAATTAATTTAAATCTAAACAGCCATGTGTGGCTGTGGTTACCATATTGCACAGCACAGCTCTAGAACCCACACACTCCTTGACAAAGGCCACATTCGTGCACTTCGGGTAATGAGAGCCAACGCAATCGTTGAGAAGTTTTTCCCAACACCAGACTTTTGCCCATGCCGTGCCCTCGTTCCGGAACACTTCGCCCTCCACTGGCCCATCATCTGTCACAACTACGCATCCTTCAGCTCTGAGCTTGAATGTCAGCTCCTCTGAAAAGGCATCCCCTGCCGTTCCTGACCACCATGCCACAGCCCCTGAACCTTCCAGCACGGATGACGCTGTAGTGTTGCTGCCCAATTACTTCTCTGTCTCACTTTCTAGACTGTGAGCAGCTTGGGAGCATAGACTAGCCCAGAACCTGAAACAGAGTTGGCACTCAATAAATGTTCGTAAAATTCAACATTGAATAAATGTTGTCACGTGACACCATCTAGCGTCTGGCTCACAGTAATGATACTAATGAAATTTCTCGTTTATTGAGCCAAGTATTTGCCTGTGATGTCTCATTAAACACCACAATAGTCTTCCAATAGATGTTTCTATTATTTTTTTAAAGATTTTATTTTATTTTAGAGAGAGGGAAAGAGAAAGAGGGAGATAAACATCAATGTGTGGTTGCCTCTCATGTGCCCCCTTCTGGGCACCCAACTCACAACCCAGGCATGTGTCCTGACTGGGAATCAAACCAGCAACCCTTTGGCTTACAGGCCCGCTCTCAATCCACTGAGCTACACCAGCCAGGGTCTATATGCTTCTCTTATCTCCCTTTTAGAGATGAGAGATCTGAAGCTTAGAGAGGTTAAGTAAATTGCTCAGGGTCACACAGCCTGGGTTCCCCCAGAAAACAGAGCCTGAGGCAAAACTTCTATGCTGATGCTTTATTGGAGATGTAACCGGCCCAACAAAAATGCAGGGAAAGGGACTGCGAGGCAGGAAAAGAGGAAAAGCAAATTGGAAACACACGGAGTTGGCCACAACGTCTCAAAAAAACACACCCGGAAGGTGTCTCCGCAGAAGCCACTTTTTGGGAACCATGGCAGGTGGAGGGCAAGAACTCCATCTGCTGCGTGCCGCACCTCCTGTGTGCTATTCTCCACAGTCGGGCCCAGCTGCTCCTCACTTCTGGGTTCTGACACCCGAGCCTCAGGGCAGCTTCTTCACGCGAGTCTGGAAGACGAGGCGCCGGAGGCCCTCCCCTCCCCCAGCAAGAGTCCGGTCAGGGCGGCTTGGATAACTGCTGAGGATGTCAGGAGACCGGCCCACAACTCAAAGTCACTGGAAGCTGAGCTGGCCATGGGGCTGCAGCAACTGGCCCAGGCCGCCTGCAGGGGGAGGCAGGCGGAGCCTGCGCAGTGTCCGGTGCCGCACACGCACAGGATGCACCTGAGTGCAGCTGAGAAGGGGCATCAGTAGGGCCTGATGCAGCCAGTGGAGCTCCGAACTGGGATCAGACCCAGTTCCCGCTAACTCCAAAGCCCCGGACAAACGTTGATCCAAAGGAAACGATGGCTGACTGAATGAATGGGGAAACCCTGACGATCATCTATTCTGGGTGTCCTCATTGTATAAGTGGAGAAACTGAGGCCCCGAGAGGCTGAGATGCCCTCGCCAAGGTCACACGGCGTGTGGCTGGCAGAGCTGGGGCTTGAGCCCAGCCCCAGGCTTCACTGGACCCTCCTGATTCTCACCGCACCAACTGGCGTGTGCTCGTTTGTCATGCCAGCATTTCTAGTGCCACCTCTAGTTCTCACCCGCCAGCAGCCACCCTCACCCTCTGCTAACAGCACCTCGGTTTTCCTCCTAGAAACCACTCCATCCCCACCTTCACTCCATACAGTTCCAGTGGGGTGAACCTCCAGACATCCCTATCCTCACCTCCCAATCCTAGGGTACAGGACCTAAGTCTGGCCAATCAGAACACCCCGTTTCCCTGGCCAGTGATTGGCTCACAGGTGGGCACATGATCCAAGTTTGGCCAATGAGCGCTCATCACGATACTTGCTACAACTGTATGCAGAGGAGCAGAGGAGCAGGGGAGCACCGCCCTACCCGCGACTTGGGGTTGCTGAGCCTCAGGAGCTGAGCCTGGAGCCACCAGAGGGCAACTCTGAGAGAGAATGAGCCGGAGAGTGAAGCCAGCCCAGCAGAAAACGGCGGAGAGAGGGAGAGGGAGAGGGGGGTCCTCAGACATTGCTTGTTCACCTGTGCCTAAAGCTGTACTGTAACACGTTCCCTTCTGTAGCCTGATGCCTTCCTACTCGAGCCACTTGGGAGTTGCCCTTCCAAAATGTACAAAAGACAAAACAAGCCCCCACTCTGTGCCATGCCCTACACTGGATGCTGGAATAAAGATTTTTCCAGGCCCAATGCCCATCACTTTCTGGAAGTCGGCAGCCTGCAGGGAAGATCCTCCGGAGCCAGAGAAACACGCAGATCTGTTCCCAGGCAGAGAGGTAGAGAGCGAGCATGGTGGCAAGAAGAGCCACCCCTGGAGTGTCACCGCAGCTCAGGAATCCCTACTCATGCCTTCTCCTGCTCAGGGGACACCACACCCTCACCCCATGTGACTTGCAGCTGGCTTTACTGTCTTTGCCCAGCTGGCTGACTTAAGGAACCAGGAAGAAATACACACACGCAGAGCTTATCACACACCTCACCTGGGCTTTGCTCACCAACCTGAGTGTCTCCTTCAAAGGGAGGGAGGCACCTTACAAGGTCACAGACTTGTGTCTAACACCGGAGCCTGAGCAGAAGAGGCCAAGTGAGAGGGTCCCCATCTGCAGTGTGGTGAGTCCCGAAGGAGGACAGGTCAGAGGTCCGGAGGGAGCGGAGAGAAAGCTACTAACCAGGAGCCATCAAGGGCCCCTGGACCCAAAGAGCCACACTCTTTGGGTGTGGCTGCAGCCAAGGGAGGGGTGGCTGCCCCAGCAGCCCCAGGAAACCGCTGGGGTATTTGACTTTTAACCTAACCCTCGAGGGCTTAAGGCCCAGTAAGGAGGCTGATTCCCTGAGAATAAGTCCATAGCCCACCACTTGCTTTGGCAGGTGTAAAATTAGCCTTCATTTTGTCCTCTGTCAAATGGGAACTATGGTGACAGGACTTACACCCAGCAGCCATGGGGCTTATATGGAACGAGGTACGCCAAGTGTTGAGCATGCTGCTCGGTGAGCACTTGAGAACTGCCACCCGCCATCCACAGGTCATGCTGGGCTGGACGAGAAAATATTCAGTCCCTTGCAGGCTCCCCTGAGCTGGATCCCAGCTAATTGGGGCCTGGCCGGATGTGGTTTTGGGTTATAATGCCTCATTTAGCTTCCCGGGCACCTGGACAGTCGGCGTGATTTTCCCAGGTGACATTGAGCACATTATCTGGAGAACAAAACTCCTTTCAAGGTCAGAAACGCCCCGAGAGCCACTGGGGCGGCCAGAGAGAGGCAAAACCACGGGCCTCCGCAGGCTCTGGGCTCCCCAGCTTCCTGGCTGGAATTACACCCCTTGGCATCCTGCCAAACCCCAAGGAGAGGCTGATTTTGGTGGAGGAAGGGGGGAAAATCCATCTTCCCTCATTCAAAGGGCCACATCTCACTTGCTGGATAGCAGCCATGAGGTTTACAGCTGGGGAATAAGAAGTCTGGCATGTAACCTTGGCCTACCCGCCCAGGCTTCTCTCTCCTGCCCCCTGCAACCCACACATGACTTCACCCCCTTTACCCTTCACAACCACCCCACCCCCATTTCCCAGAGAGCTGAAGGGACATCCCCAAGGTCATAGCGCTGGGCAGGGGAGGGTGTGGTCTGCCTGCTTGTCTTTACAACATCACCCTGCCCAGTGACTAAGGCCAAGGCCACCTGCCCCTGGGGATTTCTAATCTGCTTTCACAGATGGAGAAACTGAGGCCCAGAGGAATGGGGCAACTTGTCCCAGCCATGCAGGTGGGAAATGGTAGAGTGAGTGGCCGGCCTCTGAGCCCAGGGTTCCTGCCATGTTTAAAGTGCTGGCCAGGCTTAGCATTGCAAAGTGAAACCAAGGTTGAAAAGGACTGGCCCTAGGAAGTCTGCATAGTGCCCTTGGCTGGGCTGGCAGCTCATGTGCTTTTGACCTTGAGTGCCCTTGGGTAGGTTCAACCCTCCGGGCTCACTTCTGGCTATCAGTGACAGTGGCGTGGGCACACTACCTTCCTGCCTCCTCTACGATGGCATAGGGAAACCTTTAAATTGACTCACTTTTTCATTAAAATAAATTTTAATTGTAAATGGACAACCAGTATCGTGCCAGAAAATAAAACAAAATCACCACGGCAAATACAAGGAAAACCCCACTGCAGCCTCAGACTCTCACTGGACTCTGTTGTCTGCCCAGGGGGTCCATCTTTTTTAAAGGGAGAAATTGCCAAATAGCTGAGAGTTGTTTAGAGCCTGTCAGCTTCAACAGAGACTCTGTCTTTCACATGGAGAGGGACTGAAGAAGTGAAAACTAAGTAATTCCAGCTCCTTATGGTTGAGTGGCACTGAAGGCTGGGTCCAGGTGCCCCGAGTATCTCCAGTGAGGACTACTGAGGCACTGTGACATCCTCGGTCTCCATTTGGAAACCTCTGGAGTGGTTACACCCCAGAGGCCCTTGCAGGGCTAGGTTACATCTTAAACCCTTTCCGTGGGTTGATGTGTGTGCTGGAGGGGCTGCGGCGGCTGTGGAGGGTTCCAAGGCTTGGGGTTTCCACTTCCAGAGCTTGTCAGGGCAAACCCCTCTCCACACCAGCTGTTAGCACCTCCTATTGCATCACGAGGTCAAAGGGAGGCTGATGACCTGGGGTGTGAACACAGGACCTGATCCCTGGCTGGGGGGTGGGGGTGCCTTGGAAGCCCCCATTTCTCTGCTTGTTCCAGAATTCTCCACCACTGACCTTGCTTGGTGACCCCCAGGTCACTGACACTCCATGATGGAGGCCAGCGTGTGGGCAGCCCTGGGACTCTCCCTGACCTGCATCTCGGCCCTTAGCCTCATCTCCCCTGCCTGGTTCCAGAGCCCCACTTTCTCCTTTGGTGTCCTCACCTACTGCTCCTGGCCTCAGGGTGAGAGCTGGAACCAGAGCTGTGGGACCTTCGGGTCCCTGGATGGTATTCCTGCCTTTGCCTGGAAGGTGAGTCCTCAATCCCTCAATTCACTGGGAACTCAGGGGTACTATCAAACCCACCGGAGCAAAACGAGGCCAAGTTCTGCACCACCACCCCAAACCTGGGCCCCTGACTCTGTAGGTGGGGGGTGGGGCCTGGCTATCTGCCTTTTAGCAAAACCCCCAGATGGCTGTAAAAGCAGCTGTCAATTCAAATAGCACACCTTTGTACAATTTAGAAAAGGTGCCCCTTCTTCAGGACACTATACCGCCATCTGCTGGAGAGTTACTGTAATCAACATGCACCTCCATGACGATCTCAATGCATCTCTTAGAGCAGCACAGCGTACAACCTGTGCCCACCTACCTGGCCCCGCTCCAAGCACCACGAGGTTGGAAAACCACAGCTAAGGTGTTGGAAGGCTCTGTTAATGATGCACATTACCAAAGTCGACAGTGGGGACAATGGGTCAGGACTCCCACTCCAATACCTCTAAGGAAGATTTTTGCAGCCTTCAAAACTAATAATGACAAAGATGCCTCTCCTGGTGACCCCGCCATATAGCAGGTAGTCACTATAGGTAGGATATGGTGGTCGAAGGTCTAGGTCTTAATCCTGGCTCTACTACTGGATTAATGGTGCACCGAGGCAAATGCCTCCACCTCCCCGAGCCTGTTTGTTGACATGGAAAATGGGGATAATAACAGCACAGACCTCATGGGGTTTCCGGAACTCGGTAGTTGGTGGGTGAGCCGCGGACGCAGCCTCCCGCCCCAACCCCACTCAACGCCCTCTCTCCTCTCTCTTCCTGGAAGGCCGCAGCTGCGCTTCTCCTTGGAGGCTGGCTCCTGTTGGCCTTCAACGCCATTCTCCTTCTGTCCTGGGCGCTGGCCCCCAAGGAGCTGTGCCTGAGGAGGGGCAGCAGCAAAATGCCGGGGGTGCAGGCAGCTGCAGGTAAATCCACTGTCCCACGTGAGCATCCTGGACATGTTTTGTGGAGTGAATGAATGATGAATGAAAGGAGAAAAAACCGGTGAGCAGAGGCTGGCCTCCTGGGTCCAATCTCAGAGATAAACCCAAGGATGGCAGACTATTCGTGGTCCTTCAGCAAGCCAGAAATGGGGGGAGGGAGGGAACGATATCTTTAACATCACCCTCACTCGCCCTTAGCTAAGCCCAGTCCTAATAGTCTGGTCCCCTTTATTTCTCTCCTATCGGTCCGCTTTGCATCATCCTTCCCCGGACCATCGCACACCACTGGGCAGGTTGTGCACTGCATCAGGGTGCCCAGCCGAGGGCTGGAAGGCTGAAGTCTAGCCTGCGCTACCCCCGCTGAGCCGTGGGGCTGCATCTGCCCTGGAGGGCTGCTTTTCTCCGACGCACACCTAGTCTCTGGATGATCTACCCAGGCCTGGATGGCAAAGCATCTCCCAGTTAATTCCCCATCTCTCGCCTGGATTGGAACAATAGCCCCGTCTCCCTGCTGCCACCTTCGCCCCCTAGAATCTGCTTGCCCCGCCCTGTCCAAATGGGTCCCCATTAAAGCTGAAATCAGATCCTGCCACTCAGACAGGTTTATCCACCCTTCCTGGACTTCCTGCCACACTCAGAGCAAAATCCGAACTCCTCACGTGGCCTACGAGGCGCCACCTAATCAAGCCCCCTTCTCTCACTGACCTCACCTCTTGGCCCCTCTGCTGGGCTCAGTGTGCTCCGGCCTCCCTGGCTTGCTGTCGGTTGCTCATTTACACCAAGCTTGTTCCCTCTGCCTGGAGTGCGCTGTTCTCAGGTCTCCTGTCTTGCTTCCCCACTTCACCAAGGGCTCTGTTCATGTGTCACTGCCTCAGTGAGCTCCCCTCTCCCTCGATTCTCCTGTTTACTTTGCTTTAAATCTTGCACGGCACTTACTACCTGGAATCTCTCATGTGCTCTCCTGATTCTAGTGCATCACTCTCCACTAGAACGCCAGCTCCACGAGGCCGAGAATATGTCTGTCTTGGTATCACCAGCACCGACCACAGTGCTTTTTGCACATCACAGATACTCACAAAGTATTTGTTGACTCGATGGATGGAGACACAGGGCTCGTTCCGGCTTGCACAGTGGTGCATGGTGATGAAGTACATCAGGCATTTACAGCTCACTGGGGATTTCGCACCATAGGGTGCAAGGACAAATCCCGGGAGGGTGGAGGATGTTAAGGAAGGCTTCCAGGAGGAGGCATCACTTGAGCTGAGTCTGGGAGGACATGTGGGAATTAGGCAAATGTCGACGGCACTTCAGGTAATGGGAACGTCAGGGGCAAAGGCATGAGGACAAGAGAGCAAGGCATGTGCAGAGAACTGGGGGCAGACCAGTGAGGCCAAACAGCGGCAAGGGAGGCCGAGGGTGCCCTGACCCTCCTGCCCCGGGAGCACCCAAGGTGCGGGGCATCCGGTCCAGCTGCTCGGTGTCGTCAGTGCCCACCGCGGCACCTCTGACTGACGGTTCTGATGAATGAACGGGTGGAGCGGGGAAGGAAGGAATGAGTGGGTAGGTGAGTGGAGGAACCGACAGATGACGATGGCTGTGTTGGTGGATGGATGGAAGGGAAAAGGGGCAGACTGGAATAGGGTACATGAAAGATGGGGATGCCTGCGTGGATGCACGGTTATGGGGGCCAGGTGGCTAAGTGGGCCGGTGAACGGGTGTTTGAACAAGGCAGAGAGAGGGATGGAGCAGTGAATGGATTAGATAGAATACAGTCGAATGGATGGGTAAGGCGAGTGATGGGTGGACAAAGGGAAGATGAGTTATCACGATATTAACTTTGCATGGTGACAGCTGGTTACTAGTTTGAGTTGTGGTGATCATGTCGTAAGGTACATACATCTCAAATTGCTATGTTGTACACCTGAAGCGAATACATTACATGTGCACTATACTTTAATCAACAAGAACTTTTGAGGATAGATGAGCCGGTAAATAAGTGAATGGACAGATGAATGGGGGCGCGCGGACAGAGGCGGGTGAGTGAGTGAGTGAGTGAGTCTCCGGACGGAAGGTGAGCCCAGAGCCCCGACCCACAGGCTGGCTTTCCTTCTCACCGTCTCCTTCTCACCGTCCCCAGCGACCATCACCATTGTGGGCCTGCTGGTTTTCCCCATCAGCCTGGCCTCCCCATTCGCCAAGGAGGCCTGCGGAACCTCGTCTGTGTACCACAGTGGACAGTGCCGTCTGGGCTGGGGCTATGTGACCGCCATCCTCAGTGCCATCCTGGCCAGCCTGCTGCCCGTGATCAGGTGGCCTCACATGACCCAGCGGCGGGGCAGGGCCATCCACTTCTCCAGCAACACGGAGAAAATCACCGTCATGCCCAAAGGGAGTGGATATTTTCCCAGGAGGAGCAACGAGAGCCCATGTTAGGGCTGAATGGAATCGCCACACCCCCCGGGCTCGCGTCCCACTTCCGCCGCTCCTCCGGACTCCAGGCCGGCCCCTCACCTCTTTGGACCTCATTGAGTTCTTCTGCAAAATGGGGAGGTGGATACTGCCACCTCATCTGGTGGTTATTTGGGGAACTCAGGGGCCCTGAGGCCATGACTAGGAAATCATCCCCATCTGGGGTGATCGGCGGACATGGTATAAACACTGTGTGCACAACGGCCTCACTGACTTCCCTGCCTGGATCCGCACCCTTCCCAACGTCACTTCTCAAAGCCTCCCATCCAGTGGTGGGGTCTGTTTCCCTGTTGCCTGAGTTGGAGCTTGGCTGGGAGACGTACTCACCCAAGAGAATGTGGTGGGAATGACTCGATGCCAGTCCCCAGCCTGGGCCTCCAGAGGCCGTGCACCCTTCTGCTTGCTCTCTCGGGACCTGCTGTCGTGGCCATGGAAACGAGCCCGGGGTGCCCGCTGGAGGACAGACACAGGGCCCAGCCTCCCCCACGGCCCCAGCCAGAAGCCTGCCAAGTGTCAGAAGCCACCCTGCCCGACCGGCTACCGGCTGGCCCAGACACACAAGGAAGTCCAGTCGAGACCAGGAAACACCCCCCTGAACATGGCCCGTACTGTTGACACGCAGAATCACAAGCTAAATAAATGTCTATTCCAAAGCACTGGATTGGCGGTGGTTTGTCAGGCGGCATTATCTTGGGAACAGCTAAGGTACAAAGGATGAGAAGTGACTCATCTGCCTTGAACTGCGTGGGGGGAGACCAGGAAGCTACCGTGGGAATCCGGCCCCGCCCGGGGGTGAGTCGCGGCAGTGGGCGGACAGGGTCTCACAAACAGACCTTTCTTTCTCTCAAATTAAGAAAACTCCCCCAACACAGAAGCAAAAATGACCCAGATTCACACGTTTCGCCGTTTATATATATTTTCTGTCCACACAGACACAACTTTTCAGTAAACAGTTACGAGATGTGCTGGTAACACCGAGAAAAGGAGAGCGTTCCAAAGGCAGAACGGCTCCCACACGCTCAGACACGAGGACGCAGGCGACAGACGCGGACTGAGTGAGCACGCAAGCTGAATAAATGGGAGTTATTCCGAACCACGACCGCGGACGTCTCTCTGGCACACCGCCAGAGAAGGCAGGGGGACGTCTTGTGCTGTGCTGTGTGACCAGCTGGTCCAAAAATAAGGGTCGGGAAGCCTAGGACCTGGGTCTTGCTAACGTCACACCCCCTGGAGTGAACAGCTGTGTGGCAAAACACTCTTTCCTCGGGAGAGGCCTTTTGCATGTTTTTCCCCATCGGGGGAAGCTGGGGGACCAGGGTGAGATGATGTACCGTCTTCGGAAGCAAGGGCCCTGTGGGCCTCGTCTGTCCTGCCCAAGGGGCCCCGCCTGGGGGAAGGTGGGGGTTCAGATGCAGCTGGAGGCGCTGACGCAGGGAAGGGCCTCTGCCAGCGTGCAGGGCAGGACTTCCCCGTCCTGGTTTGCTCGGGGCTGCAGGCGGAGTGCCCCCTGTGCGAACACCTCCATGCGCTTTCCGTGTCCCCCCCACCTCGCCACAGCCCTGCCTGCCACACTCGGGAGCAGCAGTCCTCCCAGACTCCGTTTCTCCCAATTCTGGAGCATTCGCAGAACAGAACTGGCAGGACTGCTTTCCTGAAGGACAGGTGGGCAGGTGAACTACCTAACCTGGGGTCTGTTTGTGGACCAGCGACCCTTCGTGAGAAGACACGGTGGGGACCGTTTCCACACTTGGCCGCCGTGGAAAACACACACACCTCTCCCCTGGCTGACCTCTGTCTTCCTCCTCCGTCCTGAGTGAGCAAGGGCACTTGGGGACGAGCTGGCCTCTCTGACCACATGGCTTTCACCAACACACACATTCCGAGCTCCCGGAGCACCAGACCCAGGAGAGGCACGGTCTTTCCAGGGGCGGGGCGGGACGAGGATTCTGCCCCACCCCGGGGGCTCCGGGCCAGGCTCAGAAGAGCCTGTCTCATGCTTGCAGATACTTCTGCGATCCCAAAGACATCTTTCTTGACAAGAAGAAAAGAAGCTTCTCCTGGGGTAAAGTGGAGAAGAATGAGAGAATACAATGAATGGAACCCCCAACCTCCGGGGAGATGTGTGCAGGACTCCGTGTGCTTTTTCTAAGAGGGAGGGAACCTGGGGGCACGGGCGGCTTAGGTGGAGGGAGGAGGGTTGAGAGACACACCGGTAGCCCCTCCTCTAAGCCAGGAGGTCTCACGTGAGGGCATCTGGCAGTACCTGGGGATGCTCTGGGTTGTCACACCTGGGGTGGGGAGGAGCGTGCTATTGCGTTCTACCTGGCAGAGGCCAGGGACCCTGTGCAATACCCTTCAATGTACAGGAGGCCCCACCTGCCCCAAGAAGGACCGGGCCCAAGTGTGGACAGTGCTGAGGTGCAGAGACCCTGCTCCAGGCCAACCTGCCAGCCACGTGCTGGCAGGTCTCCAAAGGCCCCTTTCAGGGTCTAGAGGGGGCCCACGGACATCTCCTATGCCGATTTCTCACACAGTTCCATCCCCAAGACCCATCTGACAAGGCAGTTTGGGAGATGGGGGAAAAAAGAGAGAGGAGACCGCTCGGGAGACCTCGGACGAAGACGTCCCCTCAGTCCACCAACTCCCGCGAAGGAGAAATCCCAGACACGGGCGATCTTTGGTCAAACAGGAAAACGTAAGGCTGAACTCAGGGGACCACACTGTGACCCCAACTGCCTGGCGGCCAACGTTGGGGCGGTTTCTTTCTGCGCAGAAGTGCACGCTCACGAACAGGCCCCAGGACCTCACTCCTGGGGCGGCCGGGCGGGACAGGCAGGTGGCGGCTCGGCTGCCGCCGCCTGGGTGAGGCAGCCTTCACTTGTTCTCGATCAGGGTCTGCACCTTGTACACGAGGTCCCGGGCCAACTTCAGGACCTGCTTGGTGTTGTGTCGCTCGGCCATTTCTGAAAGAGCAGAGGGCAACATTTCATGAGCCTGCGTCTCTGTCCATCCTCAGAACACACTGCCAGTGCCCGGAGGGGTCTCTAGGCCTTCCCCATCACTGTCGTCTGGCGTCAACCCCGGAGGGGCTCTGGAAGCGAGACCCTGGGGACGGCCAGCACCTCTGGACCTCAGTTTCCTCATCTGTGAAATGGGGATGGGACAGTGTCCACCCCACAGGGCGATGCTGGATCAGCGTGTGCCTAAAAATGTCAGGTCTCCCATCCCCCCCCCCCAAATATGGTGACTGGGGACTATTTCGGAAAGTGGTGCTGGGCACAGCATGCTCACAAGTACAGCCGGGAGGCTGTGACAGGAGGGGAAGAGAGGGGCGGGAGGACAGGAAGTAAAATTAATTTTATCGAGAGCCTCACAAAGTGGTCAAATCTTTAAGGCAGAATAATCCCGAACTGGGACACATATCATAAAGAAGTCACTTAGCAGAGGAAAAAGGCGGTAAGACCCTGGGGCTCCAGAACCAGGGGGCCGGGGTCCCCGACAGCGCCCCTGTGAACTCGGGAAAACGTCGAGGGAAACACGGTGATGCTCCACGTTGGCGGAACCGCAGGCCTGAGTTCCAAACTGCACCTCATTCCCAGCGATGCCTTCACAGCTTGGCTCAGCTGCGCGTTCAGGGAGCAGCCGCTGGGATCAGGGCCAGCGCCGCGCAAAATCACGGCGGCCTGGGGAACGGAGGTGCCGGCGTCCGGCCGATTCCAGGGGTAGGAAGCTGTGCGAAGCCCGACGGGCGCACACCCCTCAGTGGGAACTGTGCTTATCTAAGAGTGGAATAAAAATTCTCTCTTCTTCTGAGTTATACATATTATTATTAAACGGCTGCTAAGTTGTTAGGGTGTAAATACATACTTCCGTGGTTCAGACCTAACTCCTTGCTATGGGGAACTTTTGGCCGGAGGGGCCGTGTGCTGAGCTAGTGTGGGGGCCTCTGCGGTAAGTGAGGAATCACTGTGGGTCCTCGATCGCACCCTCCAACTGCAGACAGCCCAGACACCCAGCAACAGGGCGTGGTCGGTAAGGGAGACAGTCACCTGAGGTATATTCTGCAGTCTTAAAAAGTGATCGTAGACTTCCGGCCAAGATGGAGGCGTAGGTGGAAACGCTGTACCTCCTCTCACAACCAAGATTAAGGACAACAGATATTTATAAACAATAACACAACCAGAACACAGAAAATTGAAATACGGAAGTCGACAACCATTCAACCCGACCGGTAAGAGGGGCGGAGTCGACAGCTGGTGGAGAGGGAAAGCGGCAGGAGAACGTGGTGGCTGCCAGGCTGGGGAGCGCCGGGTGGCGTAGGTGGCGTGGAGCTTGCAGACCCCAGACTCGGGGAGGAGACGAGCAGAGCATGCAAGGCACGCAGGACAGTTGGCCAACCGTGGACACACGTTCGCATGCAGATAAACTAGGCAAGAGCGGGCAGTGAGACGGACCGCACAGCCCAGGGCCCCAGAGACGGGCAATAAAGCCTAAAAACACCGATTGAAAAGGTGCCGGGAGAGGCTCCCAACTTCACAGGAGAGGTCGCCGGGGAGACCTGCAAGGTCCCGGAGTGTGCATAGGCCGTCCCACCTGGGAACCAGGGCCAGGGGGGACCAGTTTGCTTGTGGGAGGCAGCAGAGGGGACGCAAATTCGAGAGAATGTGGAACAGGCACCACTGTTCCCTCTCTGACCCCGCCCCCACAGAGAGCTTCACAACTTGGCGACTAGGCTGCCCCGCCCTGGTAAACACCTAAGGCTCCACCCCTCATACTCAACAGGCACCACCTGACCAAAAATGACTCAAACAGAAGAAAAGCTCAGAGCCCCAGAGCCAATACTTTTAAACAAGCAAGAGATAGCCGACCTATCAGATGCACAGTTCAAAGCACTGCTAATCAGGATGCTCACAGAATTGGTTGATTTTGGTCGCAAATTAGATGAACAAATGAAGGCGTTCATAAGTAAAATGATGGAAAATGCACAGGGAACCAGTAGTGATGGGAAGAAAACTGGGACTCAAATCAATGGAGTGGACCAGAAGGAAGAAAGAAACAACCAAGCAGAAAAGAATGAAGAAACAAGAATTCAAAAAATGAGGAGGGTTTAGGAACCTCCAGGACATCTTTAAACATTCCAACATCCAAATTATAGGAGTACCAGAAGGGGAAAAGGAAGAGCAATGAGTGGAAAACTTATTTGAACAAATAGTAAAGGAGAACTTCCCCAATCTGGCAAAGGAAATAGACTTCCAGGAAGTCCAGGAAGCTCAGAGAGTCCCAAAGAAGTTGGATCCAAGGAGGAACACACCAAGCCTAAAAACACCGTTTTTACATAGTTACATTAGCCAAGATTAAAATGAAGGAGACAATTCTAGAAGCAGCAAGAGATAAGGGGACGCTTACCTACAAAGGAGTTCCCATCAGACTGTCAGCTGATTTCTCAAAAGAGACCTTACGGGCAAGAAGGGGCTGGAAAGAAGTATTCCAAGTCATGAAACACAGGGACCTACATCCAAGACTGCTCTATCCAGCAAAACTTTCATTCAGAATGGAAGGGCAGATAAAGTGCTTCTCAGATAAGATCAAGTTCAAGGAGTTCATCATCACCAAGCCCTTACTATATGAAATGTTAAAGGGACTTACCTAAGAAAAAGAAGATTAAAAATATGAACAACAAAAGGACGGCAAACTCACAGTTATTAACATCCACACCTAAAACAAAAGCAGACTAATCGGTCACCTAAAACAGGAGCAGAGCCACAGAAATGGAGGTCACATGGAAGGTTAGCAACAGGGGAGTGGGAGGAGAGGGTGGGGAGAAGGTACAGAGAATAAGTAGCATAGATGGTGGGGAGAAAATAGACAGAGAGAGGGCAAGAGTAGTGTGGGAAATGTAGAAGCTAAAGAACTTATGACACATGGACATAAACTA
>PVKM010024989.1:5304-20289 GCA_004027735.1 Carollia perspicillata
AAGAACAAAGGGAAGGAAACAGTGGGTACATCATTTTCTTAGGAAATAAAAGAATGGAATATTGTGTCCGTAGCTCAGTTGCTGACTCAAAATTGTCAAAGATAATTGAGGCGCATTTAATTCTCCTAAAAAGCTACAAAAGAGCATTGAGCTTTATCTGTTCCCCAAGTCTCTTTTCAAAACAAACAGTTGCAAAGAAACACGTCATAAACAAAACATAAGGAGCCACAACAACATCACGAATGATCAGGGGAATGAAAATCAAAATCCCAATGAGGTATTACCTTATGCCCACTGAGATGGCTATTATTGAAAACAAAACAAAACAAAATAAAACAGAAAAAGACAAGTATAGGAGAGGAGGTAGAAAAACTAGAACCCTTGTACTTTCCTGATGGGTATGTAAAATGGTGCAGCCACTAAGCAAAACAGTATGGCAGTTGCTGAAAATATTAAACCCAGAATTACCATATGATCCATCAATTCTACTTCTGGGCATATACTTGAAAAAATTGAAAGCAGGGGCTCAAATAGTTATATACATACCCATGTTCATAGCAGCATTATTCACAATGAACAAGAGATAAAAACAATCAAGTATCCATCAGCAGATGAATAGATAAACTAAATGTGGTCTGTACACACAATGAAATATTATTCAGCCTGAAAAAAGGAATAAAACTGACACAGGCTACAACATGGATGGAATTTGAAGACATTATGCTAAGGGAAAGAAGCCAGACACAAAAGGGCAAATATTATATATGGTTTCTTTTCTTTTTGGTGCCTAGAGTGATCAATCTCAGAGACGGAAGGCAGAGTGAGGGTGGCCAGGGCTGCAGAAAGCGGGTGACGGGAAGGTGCTGTATGATGAGCACAGTGTTCAGTCTGGGGTGCTGAAAGGAGACAGACAGCCATGACGGCCGCACCATCACACTGATGTACTTAGTGCCACTGAGTTGTACAGCTAAAGTGGTTAAAAATCATGAATTTGTTATTGATGCTTTACAACAATAAAAAACAGAGCACATGTCAACAAAGGGGCCTCAAGAGCTTCAGTGAGATTCATTCCTTTTGAAAGGGGAAAATTATTCAGAAAATGGCTTTTGCCTGCTCCTTAGTGTCAAAACTTGTCTCTCATTTTTACTGGCTGAAAAGTCTCTCAACGAGTGCTACCCGTGACATCAAATCTTATCATTGAATCTAATAAGAATGTTTAGGAGTTCAGATCAATGGAAATTGTGTAATCTTATGGCTAATTGTCACTAGTGCATGTTCCTGATATAGTCTTTGCTGTGAGTCAGCTGGGCAAGGCTAGCACCTGCTGAGCAGCCCAGCACCAAGGAGGAAACAAGAACCACACACAGTAACTAAGCTATTCACTCAGCTTTTACTGACTGCAGGTTTACTCAAAGTAGAACATCAACATACATTAATATCCTATTCACACTCTTAACAACCTAAGAGAAATATAACATACACAGAGCAATCAATGGGGAATAAGGAACCCAAGTCCCAGAGTCTCAGTCTGCAGGTCCAGGAGATAGCATGGTGGGCAAGGGATCTTGCAAGGAAGGATCTCCAGAGCCAGGTGGGCAGCAGGGCAGACGAAGTCCCCAGTCCAGCAGGGCAGAGCCTCTGGCACCTGATGCCAAGGGAGATCAGCGTGGCATGGAGCAGCACTCTGGTGTGTGGAGCTCGGCTGTCTCAGCAGTGGTCTGGAGCTGCCTCAGTTATACTTTGAAAGTTGTATATTCCACCTTTCTGGGTCTTTTCAATAAATGTCTTGGCACCCCATATGCCAAGTGGGGAATTTTCCCAGCAGCCTATGTATGGGTGGTCCCACTCTGCAGACGTGGCTACTCTGGTCACATGTGCACATATCTTAAGTATGTGTCCTTGCCAGATGTGTCTGCTCTGACTTAGGTAGTTTTCCTCTTGAATCAAAGTGTCACGGCTGACTGACACCCATTTTGGTTGACATGAGTGACAAATAAAATTGTTTTATATAATTTATGCTTTCTTGATCAGACCAATGCCATTCTATTGGCCCTGTTCTCACACTAATCTACATATTTTTTTTTATTGGCAGAGCCCACACCAACTGTTTTCTCTAAGGAAGACAGTGCAATGATTAAACAGAGGGTGGGGGCAGGGGCTCTTTATAGACCAAGGCTACTGCAGGGCAGAGCCACTGTCAGAGGCACCAGGTAGGAGGATGCATGAGCGCGGAGCACACCATCACGGATGCCAACAGCAGGTGAGGAAAATGGAACTGTGACAGGGTCAATGGGAACCTGGGCCACTGCCTAGGCTTAGGCAAACACTGAAGGAAGGTCGTGTTATTTTTGAACTCTTTTGCACTGCCTTCTTTGTGAGTGCCTTTTATCAGCTTTAAAGGGGCTGTTACAGAACAGACCCAGGGGGGTGGGGCACAGAGTGGCATGAGAATGATATACTATTGCCAAATGGACTCACTCTTATGCCCCAGGGGTCCCCCTCTACCCCATACTAGGTTCACCTTGCCCCCTGCCAGGGAAAGACATCTCTCAATGCCAGAGATTGGTGAAAAGGAAAGGGAGTATTTATTTAAAGAGTTATACCAACTTAAGAGCAATAACTTAATGTCTTCATTGAGATCCCAAAGTCCTTTAGAATACACACAAATGCACAGTCCTTCCTTCCCCCACTGCCCAGTCCCAAGTACTGTATCTCGGAAAAAGAAATAGAAGTCCATGGTTCTCCTCTGCCCAAGTTACATGGTCCCAAAAAGACGCCAAAGCAGCATGGTCCCCAAAAAATGCTGCATGGCTGGCTGCTGCACCTGGGTTTAAATCCCAGCACCAATCTTCCTCCGCAGCCCCATTTCCGACTCCTCCCACCATTGACCACAGCTGCCAGCATTCCCATATTTTTTCCAGCTTTACGGGGCTGTCATAGTAAGTCTGGGTAGGTGTGGCCCTGTGGTGTGGAGCCAATCATCTCCAAGCTCTTACGCAGGCTCTGTAACCAGGGGGAGTTGGCTCCCAGTTACATAATAGGTTGACGTCACTCCCATTCCCCTGGCTCAAAGAATGGCCACAGCTGTTTAACATATCTATGAAACCAGTTAAAGGTTATAGTTTTGCGGAAAAACGAACTCTTACACGATCTGAGGTGACGGAGTAAGTCTTTATTACATGTGTGGGTCCAGAGGAAACAGCTTCTAAATTCTGGGTCCCGAGGGGTCAGGTGGGTGGTTAAATACCTTTGCAACAAAGTAGGGAGAGGAGAGATCTCGTGGTACAAGTAGGAGATACATAATTGTGAAAGCCAAGGACACAGGAGAGGAAGGGAAGTGGGGGGGGGTGCCAGGACAAAGAAACAGCAGGGGAGCATCCAGGGCCCTGGGGCAGAGAATCGACTAACTAGTCAACAGGTGATCGTCTGAAGCTGGGAAGCCAGCAGGGAGACATCAGGGGCCGATACAGAGTGCCAGCTTTAATTTCTATCTATATTTTAAATTTCTACTACAATAAATATGTTAAATGAACATTCTAGAGGTTATCTGCAACACTGTTGCTATTCAAAACAACTCTCTGTGGCCCTGCTTCATGCGTCCCATCCCAACGCTCAGACTGGTGGGGGTGAGCACATCCTATAAATATATTTTTTCTAATATTTCCTGGACATCAAGTTCTGGACCCCATTACAAATCCCTATTTGCCCCCCTGGCATTGGCTGTACCCTGTTATAAGGCCAGTCCTGTTTTTCAAATGAAGTTTAGAGTAAATGTATCTGTTATCCTTATTTTCTAAATATAATGAATAATTTTAAAACTTTTAATAAAATTAAACCTGGGTCAACAGCTCCTGTCACTGGAAATCTCCATAGTGGCATTGCTCAAAAAGAGAAAGCTTTCAAGTAGGCTGATTCATTTCCTTTATGCAGACATAAAGGAAATATGCTACAGGCATAACTGTAGCATATTAGCTAACACAGGTCTAGAGCATGTTTTACCTTATTCGAAGAACATGCAGTTCGAAATCTCTGGCTACAGAAACATGAACCACATCATATGTTGTGATGCTCCTCTCTATGGCCACATGAGTAATGGAGGTGGAACATCTTTAAATTGTGATGTCCAAGCCCAAGAAACTAAGGGACTTAAAAACAATACATTGACATGACAGCAATATAGTAAGATGATCCCTATTTTTTAAAAAATATTTATTTATTTTTAGAGAGAAGGAGTGGGAGAGAGAAGGAAAGGGAGAGAAGCATCAATCAGTTGCTTCACACATGCGCCCCATCCTGGGACCTGGCCTGCAACCCAGGCCTGTGCTGGACCAGGAATTGAACTGGCAAACTTTCTCTTTGCAGGATGAGGCCCAACCAACTGAGCCACACCCTTCAGGACAAGAAGATCCTTATCGAAGCATTTATTTTTGATGAGTGATATTATCATCCTCTCCCAGAATGTTTTTCAAATTTTTATTAGAGGCCTCAGCAAAGTTAAGTGATTTTTCATCTTGTGATGTGCAACAAAACTTTGCACTCAGCTTTCTGTCAACATCTGAATCAGCATCAAGGTAGGATTATTGCTTTCATTTTCATTTGACCCACTGGCTCAGGGAGATTTTTGCTGCTTATGAAGAAATTTAAATGACCAATACTCTTCAAAAAGCAAAGAATATCACAAAATTTGTTTTGTCTATTTTGTTCCTGTAAAACTGTAAGTTTAAATGCTGGTTCTCTGAACAAAGTTCACTCTCTAAACAAGGTTCACTCTCTAAACGGTGTCTTCATTTTTCAACTTCCTTTCCTGAGCCTTGAAAGTTTGCCAAAATATTTTTCCTGGGACGGAAATTACTGAGAGGTCTTCTGTTTCTGGCAATATTGTGGATAAGTTACTCCAGACACCCTTCCCTTTGAATCAACTAAAAGTACTGGATAAGGTCTTTAAAAAATCATTGAAAATGTATGGCTAAGCTGGCAATAAAGAAAGGCATCCACAGAGAGGCCAAGGATAAAGTGGAGGCAGGAATGTAGACATGTAAACAAGCATTTAGCTGACCTGGAGCAAAGGCCAACCTGGAGAGTTGAAGCTTAATAGCTGTTTGGGGTGCAGGAACAAAAAGACAATAAGAGAGCCTGTGTAAAGCTGGGACGCCAGAGGAGTCCTCTCGTTGTAAAGGCCCACTAGAAACAAAGCTGCCTTACAGATGGAGACAGCAAAGAAAAATACCACTTCTAGCTTGGCTCTTGATGGAAGGGAGAAATATTCAACTCTAAACATTTATAGCTGAAAGCTGACTCATTTGCATCTTTGCTGCTCAAATCACCCCATTTATGTTGTCCTACAAACGTCAAGCTTGTACGTTATCATAAGTGTCATGTCGGTAATGTTCACCGTAGCCTAGAAGCCAACACAAATACTTGCCAAAAGGCATTATCTATAAATGCTTAAAGAATTTCCAAAAATAAAGAATGACCTTACATAACTTACATGTGCAAACACACCCCCCCTCCAAAAAAGAAGCCACCACATGTAACATGCAAGAGCCGGAAGGAACGACACTCAGCAAAGCCAAACCCACAGTAATTTGATACTGGACAAAACCTAAAAACTAATTGATTTAATTGTCTAAAGATACAATAGGGAGACTCAAACTGTAAACAAGAGACAATAAACATAATGGAGACAAGCCCTGGCCAGTGGCTCAGTTCATTGGAGTGTCATCCCACACACCAATTGGCTACAGATTCGATTCCTGCTCAAGGCACATGCCTAAACTGCAGGTTCAGTCCCCAGTAGGGGTGTGTACAGGAGGCAGCCAACTGATGTTTCTCTCTCATATCAATGTTTCTCTCTTTCCCTTCCTCTCTCTCTAAAAATTGGTAAATATATCCTTGGGTGCGGAATAAAAATAATAATAATGGAGATAGGAAAAGAAAAGAAATATTTATCTTATTAGTACAAATACAATAATTAAAATGTAAAGTTTAAAGGTCTTAACAGCGGGATAAGTTTAATTTAAGAAGAATTTGTGAACTTGAAAACATATTTGAAGAAAATATTCAAAATGCAGCATAAAGAGATAAATAGATAAAACATACAAGATTAATAAGAGTTACAAAGAATAGAACGAGTAGATCTGATATACATTTAATTGCAGTTTATTGATAGAATAAAGATCATGAGACATAGAAGATATTCAAAGATAGTTTCCAAAATTGTTGCAAGAGTTTCATCTTCAGATTCAGAAACCAAAGGAATAGTGGTCATAAAGGGTGGGCAAAAGTAGGTTTGCAGTTGTGAGTACATGAAATACAGAGTTTATTGTGTGTAATTATTTCTTTACTAACTATTGTATTATTTGTTATTATTATTACTATTATTATTTATATCCTTACTGCAGGATTTATGGTTTATCTTTTGGGTAATGATGGCTGGTAATTTAACCAATGACCAATGAAAGTGGATGCTTAAACAATACTGGAAGACAGAGAATGCCGAAAAGTTTCAACAGAAGTGGGCTGAAGAATTTGGCACACCTTCACCAAGTAGATAAACAATTATAGACTGTGCAATAAATGTGATGAAAGTAGGTCCACCTGTAATACTCCAAGAAGTGGATGTCTAGTTAAAACAAGATGTTAGTGAGTCGGGTATTTACAAAGAGCCCCCCAAAATCAAAACAAGGAACTTCTATTGAGTTAGGCATTTCCTGTAGATCTTTGAGTCATTAACACAATGTTTAGGTTTGAAAAGATATTGATCTGCTAAGATTGCCTCATGGATTATTAGAGGATGATTCAGATCACCATTTACAATTCTGTGAAGTGTTTCTGAATGAAGAAAGACAAGGCAATGGCATGACTGATAGAATTACATGATCATTTAAAACTTCCGGGTGCTGCAAATCAGCATAACTCTGTCTACTATTCTAGAGAAAATCCCCATGTAATGATAGGAGGACAGTTAAAGCATCAAGGATTACAGTTCAGGCAGGTCTTTCATTTAAAGAGGTACTCGGACCTATTTTTTCCCCATATAACTGTTACACACGACCTGTATCCTAACATCTCGAGGAACACTGATTTACTGCAATTACAGAGACAGCATGATAATAATGACTTCTTTCATCAAGATGGGACTATGACATAACAGTGTGTGTTCTTGAACAATGACCCAGCAGGTAGGTAGGTCTACGAGGGCCAGTGAAATGGCCACCATGATCACCATACTTCACCCCAACGGACTTCTTTTAGGGTGTTATCAAAGATAAAGTCTTCTCACAGAAACCACATGCTATGGATGATATGCTTTGCTGCACAAGAAAAGCGTGTCAAGAAATTGATGACAGTAAAGAACTTCGTGCCAAAGTGTGCTTGAGTATAGCAAGTAGACAGCAGAATGTGTAAAGAGTGAAGGCCGGTGATTTGAGCATGTACAAGATTATATCTAAGTGTACTATGCCGTTGTGACATTCTTTTTAGCTAATAAAGCTATTGTAATAATCATAACCTGCATGTCTTTTTCCATATGAAGAACTGTGAACCTACTTGTGCTTACACCTTGTATATTAGCTGCTTAAAAATAATAACCATTCATTAAGTACTGTGTGCCAGGCACTGTAACAGTATTTCATATGTGGAGTAATTTCATATTCACAGACTCAGGTTTGCAAAAAAGAAAGATATCCTTGTCTTTGTAAAACTCAATGCCGTGGTCTGTCTTTAAGCTCTAGTCTGTCGAATGTGACCACTTAATCCAGTCACTTCCACATGAATTTAGTCATTTTCTGTGACTCCTCAGTCAATTCAGACTTGTAACTTAGTTACTTTCACCTTGAAACATCCCTCTTCCTTGTGCCCTGGTCCTTCTTCCCTGGAGGTGTTTATAAGGAAGGAGCTGTCAGCTTCTTGATCTAAGTCAGCAGTTCTCAGCCTTGACTGCCCATTAGCGTTGACCACAGCACTTTGGAAATATGCCAAAGCCCAGACCCCACCCCTCCATTCTAGCTAGATATTCTGATCCGAAAGGACTCGGGTAGAGCCCAGGCATCTGTGTTTTGAAACATTGCACAAGGCTGAAAATCACGGCTCTAAGCCTCATGTGGGACCTTTTTCTATCTTGTCTCATCTGGTTCTCACCCCTGTCTGTGAACAGCAGCCTTCTCAAACTTTAATGTGCATACAAGCTCCCTGGGATGTTTTTAAATCATAGATTCTGACTCAGAAGCTCTGGATGGGGACTGAGGTTCTGCATTTCTAACACATGCCCAGGAGACACTGATGCTGACTGTCTGTAGACCACACTTTGAGTCAGTAATGCATATGTACAGAAGAGACCAAATCAGTATGTACAGAACAAACTGGATCAAGCCTTGTTCCACACTGAAATTACATGGATAGCTTTAAAACAGTAATATCTGGATACCATTGTCAGAGATTCTGATTAATTGGACTGAAGACTATGGCCCAGGAATTGGGAAGTTTAGAAGCTCTCAAGATTGAGATGCTCTGTCCTACATAGTGTGGTAATTAACTTTATGTGTCAACTTGACTAGATTACAGAATTCCCAGATATCTGGTTAAACATCATTTCTGGGTATGTCTGTGGGGGTGTTTTTGGAAGAGATTCGCATTTAAGCAGGTAGACTGAGTAAAGTGCATTGCCTTCTCCAGTGTGAATGGGCATCATTCAATCCACTGGGAGCCTAGACAGAACAAAAAGGTGCAGGAAGGGAGGATCTTTCCTGTGTGTGTGTGTGTGTGTGTGTGTGTGTGTGTGTGTGTGTGTGTGTGTCCCTCCCTCCCTGACTGCTGAGTGGGGACATCAATCTTCTCCTGCCCTCAGCGCTCCTGATTCTCAGGCCTTCAGACTCTGACTGGAATCACCATTGGCCCTATAGCTCTCAGACCTTCAAACTACACCACCAGTCTTCTTGGATCTCCAGCTTGCAAATGGCAGATCGTGGGACTTCTTGGCTTCTACAGCCATGTGAGCTTTATAATGTATTTATATACAATCTCCTCCTACTGGTTCTGTTTCTCTGGAGAACTCTAGCACACCAAGCACTTGCTGATGCTGCCTCTGCTGCCCCTTGGCTCTCTGGTGCAGGAGATATGCTCAGATGGCAGCCGCCTGCCCCACATCCTGTTCCCACTCTAAGACCCGCCGCAGGCCAGTGGTCCTTCATTACTCTTTTCTTTTACTCTCACACTTGGGCACTGTTTTCCTCCCACTTGGGGACATTGGGACATTTGAGATATGCTGCAATCCCATCCCCTCGCTTGGAAGGTGTCAGAATCTCACCCTGTTATTCACCAACCTTCAACCAAAGGATTCTTCGACTTCTCAATGGACACGTGAGTGCAGGGACTTCCCTCAGATCCTCAAACTTCACATGGGCATATCTGCTGGGAACTTTTCCTGCCCTCTAAGACTTCCTCCTGGCAGGGCACAGCGACCCATTTCTAACCTTTCTTGATATCTCCTCCAACTTTCCCCTTCCTCTTTCTTTATGTGGAAAGCAAGGGAAACCTTTTCTCCCTGTTCATACCCCCTTTTGCATCTATTTTGTCCTACAACCTCTAGATGTCTTCAAAGTTAAAAGCAAAGAATCTGCACCAAGACAGAGAGAATGTATGTTAGCCAAGGACACCAGGCAGTTCACGCTCACCATCACCACATCCCGCGTTGTCACACCAGCCTCCTGTCCCCTTGCCCTGTGTGTCCCAACCTAACTAATGTCTGGATGGGACAGAGACTCTCCACATGTAGCTCTCAGTGTTTCCAAAGGCTCAAAGTGGAGAGGAAAATGAATTCAATGGTCAGAGGAAAGACCCTCTTCCTTTCTTTTCACTGGTTTTTTTTTTCAGCGTACACAACCCATGCATGTATAAGAAGAAGAAAAGACATTATACTTCCCAGAATCTTCTGGTCTTGTGAGCAGTGCACTAAAAAAATAAATAAGGTTAACGAGTTAATCATGACCTAAAGACAAAACCTCAAATCTAAAAACAAAACTGCTTCATTCTGACACTAAGTGTTCCTAATGTTATATTTCACTATGAAAACATCACATAAAATGTGGATGTATTAATAAAGATTAGAAGGGAGATAAAGCTTTGTGGTCACATTAAAACTAACCACTTAGCCTTACAGATTCTTTCTTCTTTTACAGTCATCTTAGATTGTCAGGGTCTAATCAACAATGATGCGAACTCGGTTGTGAATCAAAGACATTTTTTGTCATTGTGTTCTTATATATATTCTGGTTTACTTGAGGCAAAGAATAATGTTGGTTAATTCCAGCTGTGTCCACACAAGGCTAATGTTTTAGGCTTAACAATACAGTGTAACTGAAATAAAGTGTGTTTTTATTTTCTTTTCATATCCCATGATTCCTGAGTATAAGAAAAGATGCAGTATGAAAGTATTTTGAAGCAGATAAAATTCACATCTTTATGAAATCTCTTGAAAGTCAAAATTTAACTTAGTAAGAATAGCAATTCTGGAATAAGTCTTTTCAGAACCAGAAATATTTATTGCGGGAAGTTGTGTTATCCTCACTTCTTGCCCAAAGCTGAGAGGAGTTACGGAGAGTAAGGTGAGAAGCAATATGCTAATAAATTTTTGTTGGCTCAAGGACTCACATACTGATTACGACTAACAAAGTCAATGACATCTTCTGGGTTCACCGAGGGTTCACCTCACTGATACCAGAAAGATGGAGAGTAATTTCTATGGTTTCATGACATTGGAGAAATAATTTGGTTATAAGCCTCTCCTTACTACAAGGCATGAAATGTTTGAAAGTGTTCTTTGTGAATATGTAATGTTCTCATTGTAATAACTGTTTATGTATTCATGTGCCTGAGTCTGTCTTTTCAGTGCTTGTGATTTTGAGTATCTCTCACATGGGGCATGATAAAAAATTATTAACAAGGCCTAGTGAAAAGAAACATTCTTTGTGTTTAGGAAACTTAAAAAGTGCAAAGCATGTTTCTCTTACCTACATATGGCTCCTTTTCAACATATATATGTATGTATGTATGTATATATATGTATAACTAAGTTAAGATGTCTTCTTACAGGAATTAAAGAATTTCAATGTGAAATGATAATCAGTGCATTCATGTGACAATGAGAACAGGTAGTACTTGGATCCTATTGCTGAATTTATGATCAAAATGTGATTCAGGAGACAGTGATGGGACAGAGCAGAGGCTGAGGAACTGTCTACATATATTGATGTTTCAGTGAATTTTCCACAGGCCTCTGCCTTATCCCCCCACTGCAATAACTGGAAGGAAATGGGACTGATTGACGCTGTGGTGGGCGGACCTTTCCTAGGCACCACTCTGAGGAGGATAAATTACTCCTCGCGTCATATTTCTGAAGCTCTACATACTCTGCATCTTTCAGTTCAAGGCCTATCTGATCAGTCACAGTAATTCCACCATAGCCGACAGACTCTTCTTATATCACCTACTACTGACATTCACTACAGTGGATTGTAATTATTTATACTTTGATCTATTCTACTAGAATATGAGCTCAGACATTCACCGAGCTCAGGGATTGTGTGTAATTTGTTGTTGTGTCCTTTATACTTATAACCGAGCCAGGTACACCATAGATCCTCTGAAAATCTGTTAAATAAATTAATGGATCTACGGATGTGGGAAATCTACCCCTTACGATGCTTTCAGCTTCAGGTAATAGAAATCCCAACTCAAAGTGCCTTCAGAGTTGATTGACCCAGAAGTTCAATGACATGGATCCTTTCACCTTTCACTACTCGCCATGGTGTCATTTCATCCTGGCTCTTCTCAAGGTTGCAGGGTGGTTTCTTTGAGAAAATAAGGCTGCGAGGTTGCATCATTTTCTATCTGAGGAGAGAGAGAGAGACAAGGAAAGAGAGAGTGAGTGCCAAGAGTCCTTCCCTTCAGCTTGACTGGGCCTCATCAGCCATGTGCCCATCCCTCTCTGTTATCTGAACTGGAGCCTGGGTTCCTGAATCAATAACTAGTCAGGGGAGTGAGATTATCATGACTAATTTAAACTGATTAGGTTCTACTCTGAAACAGAGATCAACTCAAACCTCATTGCTCTTCTTCAGTGGATGAGTGCTGGGATGGAGTTCAGTCATCAGCCACAATGTCCACCATAGGGGTGCAGGTGCCAGGGGACATTTAGATACATAATTCATTTCTAAATAAAGTGACCATTGTCACATTTTTCCAATCAGTGCCAGTCTACCTCAAATATCTATGCTATATCCTATCAATGCCACACAACAAATGAGTGAGTTCACGGTTTAAACCTTGTTACTGTTGTTATTAAGGCTGGGGACCCAGAAATTAAGTTCTACTTTATTAATAAATGCAGAAGAGCTCAAAACCCAAGACAAGTCTCCTGGAAAATGTGGATCTCCTGCTTCTACTCACCCAACTTGCTCTAGATTTTAAATCTTGGGCAAAGCATACTGGGAGGAGGAAGGCAGGGAGCAAGCTTGAAAGCAAGCCAGTTCTGCAGAGAAGGCTACTCACAGCTCCATGCAAGGAGGAGACAGAAAATAAATGGAATGAACGGAGCTGAAAGTCCCCCACAATCCAGGCCGTGCCTGGGTCTGAGACAAGAAACAAGCATAAGAAGGAGAGCTTGGACAGCTGCCTTTGGGACAAATAACCCCACCCATTAATAAAAAACAGCCCAATGAATAAACAAACACGACCAATAATAACAATTTCTCCTCTGTTATACAATAGGCAACCGAGATCATGGCATGAGAAGTTCCCTCTCTCAGTATATCTGGGAGATATTCTAGATTAACAAATATTTACAAGGCATTTGACAGTTTATTCTCACAAACACCTTCTCATTTTTTCTCCCTTTTATTCTACGTGCATAGGTTATTAATTCCCATTTTACAGATAATACGACCGAGATCCAGGGCTAACCCAAACCTCTGGATCCCACAGCATGTACTCTTGTGTCACTAAGCTGTGAATAAGGAAAACAAAGGACCTAAATTTAGAGTAAACATGTAATATTGGCAAAGAGAGGAAGTGGGCAGCAAAGGTCAGCTTGTCTAGAAGCTCGCTCCTCAGAGTGCGTCTCATGGACCAACAGCATCAGTGCCACCTGAGGCCTTGTTAGAGGTGAATTTCAGGCCCCACCCCAGACCTGGTCAATGAGAATCTGAACTTTAACAAGTTGCCCCAGGAGACTGGAAAGCACACTGAAGTGTGAAGTATGGCAGACTGTCTGGGGCGCTTGGAAGTGGGAGTCCGAGGGGCAGGGTGGACTGCAGGCATAATTTGTGGGGAGACCTGAAGATTAGGGGACAAAGGATGCTTTTCAGGGAGTCAGAGATGGGAACTAGTCAGTCTCACAGCCCAGACTAAGATTTCATATATTAGCATCTGCCTCTGTGTCCAGGAAACACCTCTGCTGTCTTGACTAATAAGCCACTGCATGGGCAGTGCCTCTTGACACATCGTTGCTGGCACAGGGTGGACAAGCCAATTATGCATGACTACTCCGGTCTGCACCTTTGCTCATGCAAAGTCTGTTACTGTGATTGGAAAAGCCCCTGCAAACTGTAGGTTAAACTCCAGGCAACCGCTAAGGAGATTTCTCTTTCATCTCTCTTGTAAAAGGAGAAGCAGGAGTTTTTTCCTTCTACTGAAGTGTTAACACTTAAGGCCTGGCTTCACCGCTTCCCAAAGAGAGTTGAGCACCCTTATGGCTCTTTTCAAGAAAACCCAAGATAACCCATCGTGAAAAGTGGGAAAAGCTTAACACTACCTGTAGACATGAAGACTTCCGAGGATGCTGGATTCTAATCATCGCTCTGTGATGCTGGCCGAGAAATTCGTGCTCAAGCAGAAGCCACCGCGCACCAGGGTGAACCAGCAGCTACAGAGTGACAGTTGCTGCTCAGCTGCCTTTTGTGAGTCCACACAATGAATTATGTTTCATTGTTATGCTTCTCAGAAACTCTCCAGAAAAGACAGATATCTAAAAAACAAAATCTCCTCCTCCAAAGAAAAAGTCCTTTCACATAAGCAAGGCTTTTTATTTCAGCTTTTACAATACTCTTGGCCCTCCTGTGCTTGGCCTGAAATCTTATAAAACCAAGACTTGGCTCTTTCATAATTCATGGCATGTGATGTTTTGGGTCTCAAATTTTCTGAAGGAAAATAAAGTGATTATACAGTTCAGTTCTATTGCATGGGGCGGAAAGTCTTTATTCTCTATGAAAGTGGAGGACTCACACTTTTCCTGATAAAGTCAGGTACCTATACATCGCTGTTTCAGAGCAAAGTCTGACAAAGACATACAATCAAATGTCAGATTTTTAAAAACTGACCGGGTGAGAGATGACTAAATCAATAAAAAGTTTGAGTTATGTCTCCATTTTAAAGAAATACACTTTTATTGCTTCTAAGCACATATAAACTCAAGCTAGGCAAATCAAGTGATGTCTGATAAGAGTCCTTCAAGGACTTGCTTTAGCAAATAAACAAGAATGAAGCATAATTGCCACAGCTTGCTGACTAAGTAATATTCTTCAGTAACCCTGGCTTATTCGTGGCCCACCAATACCTCTGGTTTACTTTTCTCTGCAGCGATCCCAGTTCTACAGGAGCCAACATCTCAGGTTTACTCACTTCGATCATTTTAACATTTTCTATTTAATCTCTACGCACTGTTATTTATTTAATAAAGCATGACTTTGACCTCACCACCACACAGTCGGGGTTCAAAGGGAAGCCGAGCACAAGATGGTACTGCAGCTGACTGACCGCCGACCCTGCTTTGATGGCGCCCTTCAGTCGAGTGTGGATTAATGGAGTAAGAATGAAAAGACCTGCGTCGGAGACCAATTATTTACCCTCCTGATTCTATTTCTTCCTCAGTTTGGGATTGATACACCCCCCTCTCAAAAAATAGAGTTAGGATACAATAGGTTTAAAGTGCAT